>PVLC010014347.1:0-39417 GCA_004027655.1 Graphiurus murinus
CTCCATTTACAAACCACGCATCTCTCTAGGGCCTAGGTCAATTCCTATCTTTAGTCTGGACTGGAAATATTGATGAGGAACTGTGAGGGAGACTGTTTCACGCCAGGAAACACATCCTCAAAAATCTGAGCGTTCTTGTTGGGTGTGGTGGTACATGCCTGTAATCCTAGTATGTGGGTCAGGAGCCTTGGCAATGTAGTGAGACTCTCAGGAACCTAGAGAGACCCTGTTTCCAAACAAAAATTAAAAAGGGTTGAGGGTATAGCTTGGAGGTAGAATGCTACTAGGTTGAATCCCCAGTATTGGGGGAAAAAAATTCTGAATGTTCCTATCTCAATTCATCTGAGATTCACAAATTCACATTTGAATCATGTATATTTTAGCTTTTTAAAAATTACCCAATGCCCAGGTTTTTTTTTTTTTTGTATTTTATTGATGCATTGTAATTATACATAAGAAGGTTCAGAGTGATAGAAACATATGCACTTAACAGTGGAGTGCTTGCCTTCCTCCAAATTCCCTTTTTCTTCCCCTCCCCCTATACATCATTGAGATTGGTACTGATAACTTCATATATGTACATAGCATTAAAAACATACACAGGTAAATGCACAAAGCTTTTAAAACTGAGCACCACATAACTCTCTCCCCCAAATACCCAACTTGTCTCTAATAGAGACAAATTTCTAATATATTCTGTGTGCATTCTTTCTACACACACACACACACACACACACACACACACACACACACACCGACTTACTTATATATTTCTGTGAATATCTTGATCTTAACAAAGAAGATTTAAAGCTGCTTTGAAAAATGTACTGCAGTTTGTGTAGGATACTCTGAGTTCAGCAGAATATTCTCTTAGGGAGAGAATGACTCTTTTGATGAAATGCTTTTGAATTGCAAAAGTGTCAGTTTTCTAGATATAGTCAGGAAGGAGAAGGTTATTTAAAAAAAAAAAACAACATTAAATTGATTTTGCCAATATAATGGAGGAATACTAAGATTTTTGAGTCTTTTCCTGGTAAGTAGTAGTTTGAGATTAGAAATTGATACAATGAGTCAGAAGCCAAAAATAGTCACCTAAGAGAAAAAGCCTGGTGGCCAGGCAGACTGATAAAAAAGACCTTTTGGGAGAGTAATAGATGTAGGTCACCTAGATGTGGTGTAGAAGACCTAGGGATTTAGTAGTGGAAAATCTAACATTCAATATCAATTTGCTGCCTGTGTGTGCCATGCAGTAACCTCCTTTAGATATTCCTAAGCAGAGGTGCTGGGGATATGCGATAGCTGTATGCAAGTTGCTCTGGACAACCAAGAAAGAGATCCTCTATTCCTTGCCGGAGGCGATATGGGCAATAGTGCTATTGCAGAATGTAACAAGAATGGGGAATCAAGACACTTGTAGAAGAAGGGTAAAAATGTCAACCTCCTGATAAGCCCTGGGGTATCTATCGTATAGAGAACTTCTCTACCTACAGAACTTTAAAAAGGCTCGTAGAGGGCTGCATGACATTAAGATCGCAGGTATCCAGGTCACATATTTATTTGAACATGCTTTGTTTGTACACATTTGAGGTATGTGTGTTTTAAAAATAATTTTATATTGTACAAACTGCTTAATCATATCTTTTTTCTCTGTGACTCGTTAATGGCTAAATATTTCACTACACTAATAACCATGTTTTATTTAACTGATTTCTGATTGTGAGATATTTAGGTTATTTTTATTTTTTCTTAAAGATAAATCATAATGTGATCAACACCCTTACGCAGAATTTTTTCTGAGGATGCATTCCTAGAAATTCCATTTCTGAGTTGAAATGACTGAAACAACAACTCTGTTCTGGTGACAGGCTATGAAATGTGCCTTTATTTTATTGTGCTTTTTTTCCAAATTAACCAAACATAGCCATGATAATGGTAAGTGGACACACAAATTCCATCTTTTCTGATATTTGAAGAAAAAAGTAAGTAGAAATTATGTAATAAGAAATGAAAATTGAGCCAATAGATCTGGATGAAAATAGAGAGAAGATAGCCATGAATGCAAATCTCAAAAAGAGACTTGCAAGGTGGCAATTCTCCAAAATGAGTATATATCTTGTAGTGAGAATAAAAAAAAAAAGGTTCTATTTACAGAAGCTGGTAGTGAATGTGTGAGGCTGAGTACAGAACTTTACCCAAACAGGTTCTAGAAAGCAGGACATTTAAGCAGAACACAGAAGTTAAAAAACAAATAGGTCAAAGTGTCAGGTAATAACTGCTTGTAATGAAGGGTAGGCAAATAAAGAAAATTTTATTGGTGTTTGATAGATTTTTTTTTTCCCTGATGGCTAATGAAAAGACTAATTCACACACAAAAAATCATCTTAGCCAAAAACACTGCTCCAGGTTGGTCTTTAAAATTGTCTGCAAGTAGCTGGTCCAGAAAATTTCATCTTACTGAAAAATAAACCATCACTGAGGAATCTGCAAAGGGTCAGTATGAACATACTACAAGGTCATGATAAGAGTGCATAGAAAACAAGTGACAGCTAAAGAATGCTCAGAAGAAAATTTTGTCATAACTCAGGTGAAAAAGATATATTTTCTCATGAATTAAATTGAAACAATATTGTTTATAAAACAAGAATTAAAACATGTATACAAAAATCCAATAAATAGATAGTGAGAAAACAGAATGAAGTAAACAAGATGTTATCCCAAAATACAGGCGCCAAGTTGGAGGGGTGACCAAATAAGGAGCAATATAAGCACAAAGAAAAAAAAATTATGGATTATAATATTTAAGTAAAATAAGAACTCATCAGTCTATGCTGATTGTAATTGCTGCACAAATAAATATAAAGCTATTCATTATAGTAGTAAATCTCACCTCTCTCAGTTCATGGTACCTCTAGGGGTGAAACAAAAGAAACCTATATAATAAGGTATATCTGATGAACACAACTCACTTATAAAAGCGTATTTAATGGACTGGTCAAACTTTCAAGTATCAGAGAATTAATTTTATTTACATGGTCCCCCAAATTGACCATAGATTATTACATGAAAACATCTGTATATTATCCAAATGTAGAAATCATATACCAACTGATGTCAATGGTATAAAACCATATATTTTTATAAATTTGCATTAAAAATTCTACTGACATGATTAAGAAGAGGAAGAATTTTAAACTAGAGTTAGAAATTAAAAGTAAAAATGCTGGAATATGTTGATAATAATGACACCTATAGAGTAGAATACATTGATCAGAGGAAAGATTACTTATTTACAAATATTCTAGTGCACTTACATTAACAAATGAAAACATGTTAATATCAGAATTAAATTTCCAAATCAGTTTGGAAAAGACCAAATAGAATAAATAAAAGAGAAGAATATAATTTAATAAACATACAAACTTATACTTTCATATATAATAAAAACTCATATGGTTGTTTATTGATTTTTTTGTGCAATACAAAAATTCAAAAACAACCTAAAAGTCTATCAATAAAAACTGGTAAAACAACATATGTGCTATATGTATCCAATCGAATAAATGAATCATGAAGCTCTTTTGATAGTGATATGAAACAATATATACTTTTCAATCAGTGAATATAAAAGGCAATATGTAGAATACTTGTAAAAAAATCTTTCATTTGCTTAAAAAAAGGTTTACATATACTTTTTAAATATATGCACAGATTATTTCTAAAATAATTTCCTAATAAATTGGTAGCAATAGTCTGAAAGGTGATTTCAGTAAGTATATTTTCTATACACTTTATAATCATTTTATTTTGTATTTTAAAATAAATAGATAAATTTTCTTTTGTTACAAAAAGGAATGGAAAAAAAACAACACAAGAAAATGAAGAAAACACAGTGGTTTACCTTATGTTCAAGCACTAGTGTATTCTCTAGCACCTGGGGAATGCACTGATATCAATGGAATTAATTAAAATGTCTTCTATATGTTAAAAAAAGAGCAAATAAGCCCAGTGGGACCATTTTCCTTTAAACTTCCATTATTATTTACTTGAATTAATGCTAATTAGTCCCTTAGAATAGGGTTTATCCCTGAAATGTCACCACCTGTATGTCACCACTACCAGTTTATACAGTGTTTTAGTGTTAATTAAAAGAATGTCACATGATATAACCAGTTTGGCCTCTGTTTTGTTTTTAGGTTAAATGTATGTTCTTTTCTACACTTCATAACAGGTAGGCTTTTAACATTTACCAACAGATCTCTGCATAAATAGAATGTTTTTTGTAAGAAACAAATCTTATTTCTATTTTTTCATTAATGAGAATAAAAAATGGAAGTTTCATTCTTGATTAACACATGTGCATGCACATGCATATCTATTTTAACGTGTATGTGCAGACTATGTAAATGTATGACTTTCGGTAACATGTAAGGCTGGACTCCATGCAAGGTTTCCACTTCCCAGAAACTTCAGAATCTATTAGGAGACTCAGAATAAGCTTCAATACAAGTCAGAATACAATCAGTATTGGAAGTAAGTATTGAAACGATGAGTATTTGCAGTAAGAAACAGAGGGGAGAAAAGATTCATTTATATTTATGGTCAAGAATCTGATTTTATCACAGAAAAGTCTTAGAGGAAGTAGGATTTCTGTTTAATGGAGATGGGTATATACAGATTTCAAAACAAAGAAATTTCCTTTCATTTAAACTAATTTAAAAGCTGTCCCATTTATTAACATACTCTCAATTAAGACTTTTGTTTTTAAAGTAGTTCATGTGAATCTAGCATTATAACATATTGGCTAAGAGCACAGGTTTAACAGTTAAGTAGCCAGGAGTCCAAATTCCAGATGTTGATTTAAAAAACCTCAACCACTTATTACGTGTATAACTTTTGGGCAAATTAGTTGAGATATTATTGCAAGCTATATTTCCTTATCTAACCATCACCAATAGTAACACCTACTTGTGGGGTCACAAAGATTAAATAAAATTACATAAATGTTTGGCATCATGGTAAAAATAATAGCTATTAATATAATCAAATGTTTGACCTATTATGAATTAATCGATTCTATTTTATTTTAATCTTTAGATAGCTTTCATAGATAACTTTCATATGTGTTTACCAGTCATTTAAGTCTGTGGACACTTAATTAGATATTTAATGATATCCCAATTAATATCAGAGATACAAAGTAGCTTTTAAGTTTGTTTATTTAAATGATGAATTTAATTTCAAGTCCTTAGGGAAATTCATTTTTTTTTTCCTATCTATTCCAAAGATAGGAAACCACTATTGGTTCCTCACCTGATCTTTAATATTTGGACATGACAACTTCCAAATGAACCTCAGAAATGTTACTAGTGTATGGGGAACAGAATGTCAGAATGTCTTAGCTGGGCCACAGGACTGTTACTATAATTACTTAGGGTCTTATGTTCAGGTAAATAGCTGTCTTGATTGACTCTGGTTTTTATAAGCACTTTTGATCTGATATCTCTAAGGTGGTGTTCCAAAGGTGGGAAAAAACTCTCCAAACATTAATATAGACATGTATAATTAGTGCCTGACAGTCAACCAGAAGCCCCAGGGAAAATAATAAATCCAGAAGTGAGTGGGATTAGGTGTGTGAAATTAGATAAATCAGAGATGCTGTCACTTTCCCCCTCCACTCTCCTAAGAAGTAGAAGTAACAAGTCCAAATATGGTATCCAAATGAGATTGTGAAATTAGATGAGTTCCCACCAGTGCTAGTATCCAAAGTAGTTCATAGTGGGTAGGGATTCAGCAATGTTTCTGAGTAGCATGTAGTACACCAATTGTAAAAAGTTCTCCAAATTCTCAATCCTCCATTTAGACCTATAATTTTCAATGTGGCTTTGTAGTTCCGACCATGGAAAGATAGCATCTATTTCTCTATTACTGACCTTGGCTGGCTTTATGACTTGCTTTACTTAAAGAAACAAATATAGCCAACATGGTGATGCGTCATTACTGAGTCTAGCCCTCAAAGAGCCTTGAATTCTCCCTTCTTTATTGAAATCCTGCCTTTTCCATTAGAGCAAGCACAAATCAACCTGCTAGAGGAGAATTGAGGTGCACCCAACCCAAAATCTGAATTACAACTGAATGCAGATGTGTGACCAGATGAGAACTAAACAATTACCTAGTGAGCACAGTCTAAATTGCTCAACCCCAGAATTGTGGGATAACTGAATGGGTATGGTGTTTAGCCACTATGCTGATAGAATTAGTGACTACTGTGGTTACCAAAGGAGTTTCTTAATGATCCAGGATGACCTTCTGGTTTAGAGTCTCATCCAATGCTAAAATATACAGTAGTGGGATCTTCTTCCAACACTAGGGAAGAAACTGATGAGACCTAGAAAAGTTTCATAACTCAAATCAGCAGACTAAGGGTCAAGGTCAGGGTGAGGTTTCAGGTTCAGTAAGAAACTGGAGTAAAATCAGTAATTGACATCTGAGGCAAACTTATACAGACTGGGAAAGGTGATTCAAACTAAAACTCAGTAGAAAAGAGGATGGCCAGAGCTAAAATCATTTGTCAGGGTGACCAATTTCAGACCCCTCTCATTGGTGTCTCTGACTCGGCACCAGTCTTACTGCACAGAGCTAAGCTGCAGGTGGCCAACTTCAGTCCCTCATGCTGACTGAGAAAGCAGGTTTGAGCAAGGAAGAAACCAGTCACTGTGAAATAGAACAAGAAGGGAGTAGAGGCATTAGTTCATTGCAGAGAGGTAGGAAGAAACTGCCCTGTCTTCCAACTGCCCCCAAGTCTTTGCTTTCCCACACTGAGAAAATGGAATCTTATTAAATTGGCATATTTTTTAAATGCATATTTTAAAAGGCAAGATATGATGAGATAAGTCTTTGTGAATTGTGTTATTTTTGTAACAGATAAAGGGGAGACATAAATAGTGGGTGAGACCAAGGTTATACAAATATATAACAATTTCATCTTAAAGGAAAAATGCTAAATGGGAACTTTAGAATGAACCATTGAGGACTCCATGAATTTGGATAAATAATATCAATTTAATGGATATTGGAGAGAATGTTTAATCCATGCCTTGGATATATCCTCATCTGGAATAATTGTGTTCTGTACAATATTTTTTTTCCTAGGGTATTGAAGACTGAACTCAGAGGCATTCCACCTGTGAGCTACAACCTAAGACTTTTTACTTTTTTTTTTTATTTTGAAACAGGGTCTGGTTAAGATATTGCTTGCCAACCTTGAACCTGTGATCTTCCTGTCTCAGCCTCCCAAGTACTGTGATTAAAGGTGTGCACCACCATGCCTAGCTGTACAGTAGATTTCTAAAATTGTCACCTGGAAAAAATTACAAAAAATTTACAGACTTTGAAAAGTCTAGAATTCCGGTTTGAGAGAAATAGAACTTTTACTATGAAAAATAAAAGGCAACAAAAGAAATGGCCATGGCTCCTGAATATGTAAAGGGTCAGTAGTGTGCCTATCTCTGTGGCAAAGATACAGGGCAGAGAAACAGATTTTAGACTGCAAAGGGCAAAGCTGGAGAATACAGAAAACTCTAAACTTTAAAACAAAATTGAAGTTTTGACTTTGATTATATTTGAAATTGGAAACTTATTTACTCATTGGCACTATGTTGTATGACTTGAAGAATTATGACATAAATATAACTGGAAAAGCCAAGGAGCCAGTCACATTGGACATCCAAAGGTCAGGGAAGCATCAACCCACACAATAGATTTAAAAAGACTATGTGAGAGAAAAGTAGTGATGCTACCTGACTATCATGACAAAAACTTTCCATAATGATTACATTAGGGTTTTTGCTTTGTTTTTATTTATTTATTTATTTATTTATTTATTTATTTATTTATTTATTTATTATTGTAATATTAGGGATTGAATCCAGGGACATTCTACTTTTGAGGTTGCTAAGAGTCTCATTCTGTTGCTGTGGTTGTCCTTGAACTTGGTGATCCTCCTGTCTCAGCCTCCCAAGTACTGGAATACAGATGTACACCACCATGCCTGGCTGACACTAGTTGTTATAATTTAAAAATAATGCTTTATCGTCCTGTGCTTACTGTCCTTCAAATTAATTGAAGTGAATGGTAAAGCAAAAATACTTCATGTTGTGAGATAAGCATTCCCAGATTTGATCTGTCCAAAAATGTGGATAAAGCCCAAGTTCTAAACCACTAAAACATGGGTATCATTCAAATCATACACATTGTTAAAATATTTGTCTTACCAAAACATAATAATCACTTGGAGAAAAAAATCATTAAAGCTAATATTTACATCATCTTGGCTAAAAGGTACACTATAACTTTCTGACATTTAAAAAAATTGTTGGGCATTATTTAGAACATGTCCACTCAAATAGAAACATAACGATTTTTTTTTATCAACAAAAAGTTGAGGGCCCCACATGCAAAAGAAACACAATTCAATTGAGCGACAGAGGTCATTTGGTTACATTTTGGGAAATGATTCAAACGTATATTGTCACCATGGTGTGTCTATCCCCATTGAAAGAGGCTACTCTTAAGGTTGCATTTTTGTTGTACAAAAATAAAATCTGTGTAGCAGAAAAGCATGCTTAGATGGAATTCTGGCTCAACATAGAAACCAAGCAGTTCATTATCTAGTCTTAAAAATAATAAAAAAATATTTCAAAAGGATTTTCTTTCTAGTCCTTAAACATACTTACAGTTTTTTTGTAAGTATGAGAGTGCCTAGTAATATTTGCAACTTATCTGTCTTTTTGTTAAAATGTTTTGTGAGTATTTTTTTCATAGTTGATGAGCAATTTGATTCATTTTATTTGAGGAGAATGATCTCCACCAAAGAACAAAAACATCTTATGCTGGGAAATTAATTTGCTTTTCTAAAAAGCAATCATATTTTGTGAAAATTTGGAAGGAATTATTGTGACTCCACTGAGAAATAAAATGCCCTCAATCTTGAGCATAATATACCCAGTGCTCTCCCAGGAGTTACCTGCTCTCAATGCCAGTCAAAGTTACAAAACTTTGTTTTAGATGCTTAGGACATTCATGGAATGACAAATAAGTTCCTTCTTTTTTTTTCTTTTTCTTTCTGCTTGGTTATCTCTATTTATTCAGCCTCAAGAATCACTTTCTAACACAGGAGGAATCTTATTTTTCCTACACTTTTGAAGTCTTTCATAGGTATAATATGTGTTAACTTTCTTTGGGGTGGAAGAACAGCTAGAAGAGATGAAAGTAAAAAAGAGTCAATAACTGTCAACAGCATTCTTTTCATTCCTTGGGCATCTAGTTCATCACATTGATCTATTTTATACTTAAGGTCTCTACCAAGGAATTTGCAAATTACATCTTTCCAGGGAAAATGCCTCTACCATTTCCAAAATTGAATTAGTACCAGCCACAATCCTTGGGCAATGTTTTGATAAAACTGACTTTTTGTTAGGAAATCTAATGCTAGGTCCTTTCAGAGACCATTTTGTAATTTTCACTTAAAACAATAACCAAAGAAACAACAACCACATGCACAAACATGAAGAATGCTTTCACATATATGAATTACACAAAGGTAAACAGCGTATTAATTCTTTCCAAATGTAAATACCCAGAGTTCAACTTGGTCCATATTCCCTTAAATATAGTTATTACCCCAAATTGAGAAAATGTATCCTTTTCCTTAGTAGGTCAAGATTTCCCTCAGTTTCCTATGTAACAATTACAAAGTAGATATGATGCATAAAATTATTTATTCTTCTGATTTTTGTAATATTTTTAAAATGCTTTTGATTTGAGATCTGTATTTCTATCTCTATGTCTCTGTCTTTCTCTTTTGCACTCTCTTCTTTCTTTTTATTAGGAGCACTACAGGTCTTACTGCAAGAGAATTCAGAGGATGCCTATTAATTGTCATCAGGCTGATTTGCAACTCAGAAATTGTACAACCCCAAATTTCAATATGACCTCCTTTTTAAGAAGCTAAATCACATTGAGACTAAAAGGAAATTTTTCTTGCTGAGTTATTGTTGCTTTTACAAAATGATCAGTGGTGCATTTCACTTCTAGAAGGAAAATGAGTGAATATGAGAGGATAGAATATAAAGCGAGCATGTTAACAGTGATGATCCAAAAAATGCCTAGTAAAGACTAATTAACAAGCAACATTTTCATTAACTCTGCTTAATTACAGAATGTAATAATTGTCCATGTGTAGTCTGTTGAGTGGAATCAATCACAATTTCTTCTAGGCTTTGAATTCGGCCTAATGCATCTTCATATACATATAAATGAAGGCAAAGGTAAAGTTCTAATTCCTATTTTAAAATATAGTAGGAAAACTGTGCTTTTGTTACCTTACCTTTTTAAAACTTTTGAAACTAAGAAGGAAATATTGGAGATATTCATATTTGAGATTAATTGGTTAATTGATTTCTTTTATCTCCATTCTCTCCCTTCTTTCATTTCTTATCCTCTTCACCAATAATGCCTCCTTGGGTGTCTTAGGCATGTATATTTTTAAAATGTGCAGCACTATTTTGAAATATATATATAAAACTTCAGATTTATTTTTTCTTGTTGATATTCACCCAGCACTGCATTTATATCAGGTCGACCCATGACTCTCTGTGTATACATACAGTCTGTCACTTTTAAGAGTTATAAGATATTCCATCATGTCATAGATTATACAAGAATATTCATTTTAAAGGTTGCCTATATTGGTTTCTATTTCTGCTTTAATGAGTAGCTACAAATTTAGTGCCTGAAAACAACACATATTTATTCTTTTATAATTCTGGAGTTCATGAATACAATATGAGTTGGTAGGGCTGTGTTCCTTTGTACATCTCTAGGAGAATCTGTTTCTTACTTTTCCTAGCTTCTAGAGTTCACTGCATTCTTTGATTTGGAATCCTCCTTCCATCTTCCAAGTTAACCATGTAGCATCTTTAACTCCGCTCTCTCTGTCTCTCTCTCTCTCTTTTTCTCTCTCTCTCTCATCACATTGCTGTCTCTGATTCTGACACTCCAACTTCCCTCTTATAACACTTGTAATTATGTTGGGCTGACCTACACAGTCCAAGGTGATCACCCTAATTGAAGACTCTTAACTTAATCAGAGCTTCAAAAACAAGTCTTGTTATTCAAATTAGGGATTGAAATTGGCCAAAAGACACTGGTTCCCCAAGACCCAATTCTGGCCAATTACTAAAAAAGCAGATGGGGAACCTCAATAAGGTTTAAAAGTCCACCTTACAGGTGCTTATCTCTTTCAGGGGCCCCTTCTCCCATGTTGTGAGGGGAGGGCTGTTTTTCTCTTCTATCTTTCCTTGACTTAAGTAAACTCACATTTCTATTTTAAAAAGTCCTCATTACATATAAGGTAACTTATTCACAGACAAATTCTGGGGATTAGGAGGTGGGCATCCATTATTCTGGAAAGCCATTATTCTGCCTTAAAGTAATATCAGAAAAAAAATGGAGATGGGCCTAGTTTTGGTACCTGTTACTAGCCTTACTTTTACTCCTTAGAGTGATTCTGTTATTCCTAGAGGGCACTAAGATTCCTCATGGGAAAATGAGGAGTCAACTCTACTGATTGCAAACATGTTGTAGACCCCGTGGGAGAAATGCCAAAGCCTTCACAGTGTTCCGAAAGTGTCCTTCCTGTTGTCATTCTTCCACCGATAATGCTGCATGCCAGTGGGTTCCTGGATCCTGACACATAAACTCCCCAAACTTGTCATCCTCTTTCAACAAGATAATTTGTTTTGTCTGGTCTGGTCACACCTGACTTCTCCACACCTTTATTTCCCTCCTGATGATGGGCTACCTAACAACTTTGCTTTAAATGAACCTGATCTTTCCTGAACAACTTTGCTTTAAATGAACCTGATCTTTCCTGGCAAGCTCTCCTTTGAGTGCTGATTTTTGAAACAAGCATAAGAGCCTCTTATATTTAGGAACACAAGGATTTAATTACCTTATTAAGATGGATAAATATACTCCTATACCAGTGAGGATGAAAAAAAATCACAAAAAATTAAATCAAATATGCCTATGAATATGCTAACATATTTATTTAAGGTTTTATACTAGCTTTGTGAGATCATGGACAATAGACCACGAGAAGGCCAAAATCATGGCTGGACACTGAAAATCCTGCCAATTCAGATGGGCATGTATAATCTTCATCAACGCTTAGCTGTGCTGATTGATTATCAGCCTTTTTCTGTAACTGTACCAGTTGACCAGCTTATTCTTCTTTACTCTAGAGGAATGCAACTGATTCGAATGCACTTTCCTTCAAACAATTTTTTTTTCTTCACCTCTGACTGACAGGCAAGTCTACAGCTGTGGGTTCTCTTTTGAAGCTATTTTATCTTTTCTCTTTGACTTTCTTTTAATTTGATTGGATTCACTCTTGGAGCACCCTGTGGAAAGAACCCTGATTACTCTCTTCCACTGTGAGTTGGTAGATGGCAGAGCACACTCAGAGGTCTTATCCCTCCTTTGTTAGGACCAGCCGCCTGTGAAAGGCTGGCAGTGCTTATCTCGGCTGGCAGATAACTGCTCCCAGGTTTAAACTTCAAAGGCAAAACCCAGGCAGTCCCAAAGAAAGGAAATTCAGTCAGCTTCAAGGGATGAGTGAGCTGGTCCTGTGGCTACTTTTGGAAATGTGACAAGCTCACTGAGAAATGAGGCTCTCCTCTTGGTCTTGAGGTCACTGTTTCACATTTGGAGAGTAACCCAGGGTCCTGAGACAGAATCAACACTTTTCATATGGGGTGAAGTCAGCCAGCTCTCTGCAGAAGGGCTGACACTGGGCGCATTACTGATCTCATGAACAAAAGGTCCCCAGAGAACCACCAGATGCAGTGAAGGAAGGTGGCCCCATAGGACTGCTCATCACAGCCACAGTCTGGGGCCACAGCAGGAAGAGTTTAAGTCTGAAACACACACAACACTTGCATACAGTGCCTATAGTCTAAAGATCCATGGGAAATTTTCACCAGTTTATTATCCCAAGAATTAATATCTGTTAATGGCTACAGTATATTTTTCTAACCCTGAAGTTAGGATAACTAGAATCTCAAAGCAAAACAATATGATTCAGCTCCACCCCATGATAACTATGTAATGATCCATGTTCAGTTTTCTCTACTAGACGATTTTCATACACACATGTTATAGTAACTGGACTCACTCATAAAACATATAGTGGGAAGAGCCCCAATTATTCCCCTTTTCATTGCTAGTATGTGTCTATCAAAGACAGAGAGAGAATACTTTGAGAAAAGCACTGACTCCTAATGTTCTGCATCTCTGATTACATTGGGGGTAGTATTTATCCCTCAATTTTTTAGCCTGCCTAAATATTATCCATCTGGTCAAAAGAGTGCACATCACAGTAGTTTCAACCTTATTTAATTATTGTAAGGAATTCATAAGATAATGTTTTTTACATATGCAATAGAAGTAATTGGTTATTCTTCTTCTTCTTATTGTCCCTTTCCTGAATATTCTCTTGAAAAATCTGTGGCTCAGTGTATGTTCACATGTGTGGGAGTTGAAGTTGGAAGAGAAGGGGAAGGAGGATAATTTGATTCCCAAACTCATAAGTCTATCCACACCTTGTGGTCACTCTGCCCTGTGGTATTTTCTTGTCACTTTTCTTTTGCTCTGTTGAGCTTGGTCCTCCTACTTCGCTGCTTTCTGCTCCATTGTCGACCTCCAGATTACAGATCTCCATAAAGCCTTCAGCAGCTGAGTTGGTGCATGCCCTGCCAGACTCCAGTCTCATTGATTTTTCTTGCTTGGTTAGCAGGGGATGCCTTCTGTGACCAGTTTTTTTCATAGGGAGCCCCACTACTATAAACTTCAAATTTCATCTCTCTTCTTCCTGAGAAACATGCAGGTGAGCAGAGGGCAGAACAGAGGATTAGGTTGGTAGATGGTCAGATGGAAAGGGTTAGGGTCACATGATACCTAGAATCGCTGCTCTCTTTAATAAGTGGACTATTATTTCCTGGTCTTCGCACTCTGCTGGTATTCTTAGTGCATAATTAAATTCTTTATAGGGCTCATTTGATGTCCTACTGGTCTAGCTATATATGAGAAAGGCCACTATGTCTGAATTAAATCATGGCAAGTTGTTCATGTTTTCCTACAAGGTCCCTGACACTAATATTTGTAACAAATATTTGTAACTAATATTTATTAACAAAACACTTTCAGCTATGATGGGCAATCCAACTATTTCCAGTGGTTCTCCAATAAAGATGCTAATACTTGCTGTCTTCATCAACATTCTTACTGATATGATCCAAAGAAACTGAAAACACAAATTAAAGGAAGGAAGATTTATTTGCTCACAAGTTTTTGGAGATTCTAGGTTCAATCCATTTGAGGCCAGGGTATGGAGCTCAGAGCATGGTAGCGAGAAGCAGGGAGAGGAAAGAGTGAGATTCTGCTCTCATAGAATGGAGGCCAGGAGCAAGAAAAAGAGACGGGGGGAGGAGGAACCATATAATTCCCAAGGCTACAAGCCTAGGGAACCCACCTTAGCAACCAAGATCCATTTTAACATTGCTACCCTGTTTCCATGAGGGTGGGGGGCATTCTAAATCTAACACATTACACTTGCATGATTGCAGTACAGTCCTAAACCAGTGCCTGGAGACAGAAGATAAATATTGACCTGCGCATTATGAGTAGAATACCTTGCAATTTGGTTTTAAATTCCTATCTTAGAAATGATGTTGGCTATTTAGAAATGATGAAATGAGAGTGTGATAAATTTAGAGTTTACATCAATTAAGCACTTTCTACTTAAGGCCCAATAAAACACTAATTAAATAAAATATTAGCATATACACATTTGTTACCCTTTCAACATGGCCACTGCTGACATATCACGTTTTATCCAAAAAGATTTCATTTATGAATAGGCTCCTTATGTTTCCTCCTAGAATTACCTCCTCTTAATCCTTATGCCACTCTTGAGCCACTTCCTCAACTCCCTTCTTTACACATACACACATACACACACACACACACACACACACACACACACACACACACACCCCTATAGAGTTCAGCTTCCGCTCTGAGTTGCCTTCAGGCAAAAATTTCTATTCTATTTGCAAATAAGCAGGAAAAAACTTTAATCTGATCATGGGTCTTTCTAATTCTTGGCTATGATCTCATCTTTTTGATCAGGAACTACTGAGATATATTAATGAATACATTAATTATCTCCAGATAACCTGCATTTGTTTTTGTGGTACTCAGGATCAAATACAGGGACATTTTATCTCTGAGCTATACCACAGCACTATTTTATTTTATTTTAAAACAGGATCTCACTAAGTAACTGAGGGTTTCACTACGTTGCTGAGGTTGGCCTTGAACCTGTAGTCCTCCTGTCTCAGCCTCCCAAGTACTGGGGTTATAGGTGGGCACTTCCATGCCTGGTTATAGCCTGCATGCTTACAACTTTTCTTACAGAATAATTACTGTGGATCTCAAGGACAACAGCTGGATATTGCTCACCAACCAAAATAAATTATACAGTATTTTCCCTGGCTAGCCTCAGTTCAAAGAGTTGTAGATTGATGTTAGTGGAGGTGAAGAAGGGGCCGGGGCTGACTATTTATCCTAAAGTTTATCATGAAATCAAGAAAGAGTTAATACTTGGTACCTACATGCCAGAATTGGTCCAGGGAGAAGAAATAAAGCCTTGAATAAGAGTCACGAAGTCCTTCCCTTAAGAGAGTTTACTGTGTAGTCTGGAATGCAGACTGGTAAAGAAGATATTACTTCTGTGATATTCTGATGTCAAAGGTGAAGAGTTCTAGAGGATCATGTGTGAGAAATGCCTGCACCTCTCTGGATGTTTCTGTGTCTGGGCAGTAGTCAAGAAAAGAAATTTGGAGGAAATGCCACCTAAGTTGAGCTCTGTAGGATGAAGAGGATTAACTAAGAGAAGACAGAAAGAGAGCATGGTCCAGAAAATCAAGAAGAATGTGAAGGCAAGGAAGAATGCGGCTCATTCAGGGAGCTGAAAGTCATTACACAATACAGAATTAAAAAAAAAAAATAAGCACAGGAGTAATCATAGAGGAAACTGGAACCTTGAATAACCTCAGATCATGTATGACCTTGGAATTCATGTTAATGAATTTGAACATTAGTCTAAAGTTATGGAAGTAGAGGGATTACATGGTCAGATCATTCTGGCAGTGGTGCATTATATGGATATAGAAAGACATAGAATAGAAGCATGGAGTTCAAAAAGAGATTCTTATAGAAAGTCAAGACAGGCCTGACGGTGGACAGAATCATGGCTATAAGTAATGTTATAGATAGAATAAAGCCACCTCCCCCAAATATATCCATTGCCTAATTCCCAGAACCTGTAAAAATGTTATGTTACATTGACTGTTGGTTTGATTATGATTTAATGCTTCCATAATCCATGTTAAAATTTAATCCTTATTGGGGGGAATTTAAAGATTAGAAATTTAATGTGACTGTGGTTTTTAGATGTGGGACTTTTGGAAGGTAGTTTGAATTAGATAAAATCATCAGGGTAGAGTCACCACGATGGAATACTGGTGGCTTTTTAAGAAGAGAAATCATAGGTGTGTGTTCCTCCCTGTCTCTTGCCAATGCTCTGTGCTGCCTCTAGACTCTGCCAGCAAGAAGGCCATAACCACATACAAACCCTTGACCTTGAGCCTGAACTATGAGCCAAAATTAACCTCTTTGTTTTAAAACTTATCCAACCTGTGGTGTTGTGCTATTAGTAACAGAAAACAGATTAACACAGGGAGAGTTTCAGTTGCAGATGGAAGTCAGGTTGTTATTTGGCTGATATTAAAATAAAGACATTATACTGGATTGTCTGGGTGGGTCCAGTGTAATCACAAGGGGCTTTGAAAGGGGAAGGCATGTGAAAGAGAAGGTTAGAGTCAGATATTTAAAGATGCTACACTACTGCTTTTCTTTTTTTTCTATCTTTTTTTTTATTTATTGGTGCATTATAATCATACATATTTGTTAGGTACAAGCTGGTAAAGGCATACATGCACAGATTTCTCATTTAACCCTTCCCCAATTCCCATCCCACAGCCTGGTCCTCCCTCCTTCTCAAGTTCAGTTTAGTGATTGACTTTGATATGTTTGTGAAAGCTAGGAGGTGAGGAATACAAGAAGCCTCTAGAACCTGGAAAAAGCAAAAAACAACAACAAAAAAAAAAAAAAAAAAAACAAGCCGGGTGTGGTAGCACACACTTGTAATCCCAGCATTTGGGAGGCTGAGACCAGAAGATCCAGGTTCACGGCCGCCTCAGCTACGTAGTGAGGCCCTCCGCAACTTAGTGAGACTCGGTTTCAAAATAAAGAATAAAAAATAGGGCTGGGGGTATAGCTCGGAGGTAGAATCTCCTTAGTTCAATCCCCAGTACCAAAAACAACAACAATAACAACAACAACAACAACAAAAAAAAAACCCCAGCTTGTCCTCTAGTGACTCCAGAGGAATGCAGCTTTAACACTTTGATTTTGGTCCAGTAAGACACAGTTTGGACTTCTGACCTATAGAACTAGGAAGGGATAAATATGTGTTTCTTTAAAGACTAGGGTGGTATAATTTGCTGTAGTATCAATAGAAAACTAACACAAATAGTCATGGGAAGTAGAAGAGTTTGAAAGTTATTTCAGTAGTAGAAATTAGAGGATTTAGTGTTCAATTTAACATGTAAGAGGAAAAGTGAGCTAGCAAGTGTTTTTAAAAATAAACAAACAGGCAAAAATCCCCTTAGATTTTCTGATTTTTTTTATCAATCACAATTAGAGATTTTAGAGATTTCCTCATACCAATGTGACTACTATATTTGACTAAAAATGATGGTGAATAAAACTAAAGATCTTAAAGATATAGACCAATAGGGTTTTTTTTGTTGTTTGTTTGTTTGTTTGTTTTGCAGTACTGGGGATTATTCTACCTCCGAGTTATACTCCCAGTCCTATTTTTTATTCTTTATTTTTGAAATAGGGTCTCACTAAGTTGTGGAGGGTCTCACTGGATCCTCGGTCAGCCTCCCAAATGCTGGAATTACAAGAGTGCGCCACCACACCTGGCTCAATAGGTTTTATGTAAATAATTAATAGCTTGTCTCTCTGGGTATTTACATCAATATTTTCCATTAGCCTGATGAAGCTGTCACCTCATTCAGATGTTGGTATTCAGCAAAATGTCATTTTGAAACGACCAGTCATACAAAATTTTAAGTCTTACATTTTCTAGGAAAGGTGCAGTGTGGCTCTCAAGAATAATAAATATTATTTAGATACTATAAGAAAATGAAACTTTTGGGGGAACAGTGAGATTTAATCATTAAATTGAGGGCTGTGGATGTAGCTCTTTAGCATACATGGACCCCTGAGTTCAATCCCAAGCACTACAAAAATAAATCAACAAATTAAATAAATAAGTTATGTTGTGGGAATATATGAGTGCATCACTTTCAATTTCACTATAATGTATGATTACATCACACCAATAAAGTTCTAAAAATAAATAAATAAAATACAAACAGAATATGTAAATCAGAAAAAAAAATGATCAAAATTATTTCAGAATGCAGTAAGCATTGATGGAAGTTATAGAACACCAACACATTAATCTGATCAGTGGTCACTTCTTTCTTAAGTGTGTGTGCTTCAATGCCATGTGACTTCTATTATGCCACGTTTTATATTCTTTACAAAATTATAGTCATTACTGTTTTTTTTTTCAAAAGAGTTTCAATCACTTGAAAGCAGAAAATCTTTTTAATTAATAAAATGGGCTACTAATATTATTAATTGACAAATCACAGTTCTGTACATATGGGGTACAATGGGATGTTTTGATATATGTACACATTATGTAATGATTAAATAAAGCTAATTAATATATCTATCACCTTGGTTACCTACTATCTTCTTGTGGTGAGACATATGAAATTTAGGCTCTTGGTTATTTTGATAAATATGATATATTATTATTGACTGGGCTGCCCAACAGACTTAAAAACATACTTCTCCTGTCTGAAACTTTGTATATCCAACCTTCCTCTGAGGTTGCAGTAGAGGCCAGGAAATGTCACTGGGAGACTTTTGTTTTTAAATCGCTCATTTCTTTGGTATTTTCTACAGTGGAAGGCCACAAATATCTGAACCTGAAGAGGAGAGACTGACACATAGACATCATAACCTGGATTCCTCTTAGCTCTATTGACACATAAAGTGAACACCAGCTATTTTGTTGTTGTTGTTGTTAAATCTTATCCCAACTTCATGTTTAAGTGAACTGGGCAACTTTTTTTTAAATGATAACACACATGTGTTTCCACAATTCAGACTGAGAGAAAGACATTAGCTACAAGAGAAATCTACCTAGTTTCCCCACTTGGGCATTACTCCTCTTCCCCAAAAGTTCTTCTGACTTTTATCCCTGCAGATTAGTTTTTCCAATATTTGACTTGGTCTGAAAGACCTCATACTTGTGAATGCTGGTGTATGGCACATTATGTCAGTGAATTTTATCTATTTTTTTAATATAACAGTAAACCAATCATTATTATTCTATGCTTTTCCTATTGCATAATTATGTCATCATTTATGTATTCATCTTCCTATAAATGGACATTTGTAGTTTTATGTATTTTTATTAGAATAAATTCTAGTTTTAGAACTTAAGTTTGTATTGAATTTCCTATTATTTTGAAAAATTCCCATTTATCTTTAATATCTTTTTACCTATAATGATATTTGTTTAAATATATTATATATATTCGTATATATAATATATATTAGTTCCTTTCAGCATTTATACTTACTTGTATCTTGTAAAATGCATAAAGGACAAATGCTTTTTTTTCTTTTTCATTACTGTGGATTGAACTCAGCGCCTCATGCATGCCAGGCAAATGCTCTGCCACTGAACTACATCTCTAGCTAAATGTATAGTTACTATAGAGGAAGAAAAAATAATTTTCCTTCTTCCCTTCCAAATTCTTAACTTGAGACCCTGTAATGAAGGACAGATTAACAACAACAACAAAGACAAAAGGAAAAGAGAAAAACAAAATCTTATTTCCCTTAGTATATATACATGCCAAACATCCAGAGAAATGAAAAAATCTCAGAGATGTGGTTTAGGACTCCAGCTTATATGGCATCTGTAACAAAGAACAATACAGAACCATAGAAAAACTATACGACAAAGGAAAAGGACGTTGAGTTTCTGGGTGTGGCAAATTGTGGGAAAGCAAGTATACTAGTGATACACAAAGATTTGTTAGTAAAGTTTATTATGTAGATTACTCTGGTGCCACCTCAAGGCTGATACGCATCTTTGGTGGTTAACTTTTGTCCATCCTGGTAGAAAAGGGTGAAAGACGCCTTGGCAAATTTATGTCTTGCTTTTGGACAAATAGGGGAGAGCAGAGAGTTTCCCTAACACCTTGTTTCTCAACTGCCTTCAGCTCAAAACCATTCTGTGCCAAAGTGTCATATCTGGAGGTAGCATATTTTGCTATTCTTCATCAGGTGTTATTTTATCATCTATTCTTTTCATTGGAACCCTTAGTCTATCTATTGCCATTGATTTATTTGAATCTAATAGTAAATATTTATTTTCTACTTGTCCTGTCCATCTTTCTTTATTCCTCCTTTTGACTTTCTCTATTGATAAAAAGTTTTGTTTTATTATTATTATATTCTTCTTGTAGTTTTAGTTAAAAATCCGAATTTTGAGTTTCTATTTTAGTTGTTTTCCTAGAAATTACATTCTTAATTGATTATATTCTCTCTGAAGTTAGTACTTTTATTACTTCTTGACTGATGTAAAAAATTTACAATAGCCTAATTCATTCAGCCCCTTCTTGCCTTTTGTGATGTTGTCATATTTTTAAAACTACAAATGTTACAAATCCTAGGAGGTGCTTTTATTTTTGTTGTTTTAAGCAGCCATTAATTATTTATGTTAAACTGACATAGTCACCATTTCTTATGCTCTTTATTCCTTCTTGCAGCTCTGTGCTTCTATCTGGGGTCATTTTCCTATAACCTTTAACATTTATGGCAGTACAGGTATTCTGATGAAAATTCTCTCAGCTTTTACTTTCTCTGAAAACATTTTTACTTCCTCTTCATTTTTGAAAGATATTTTGCTGGGTATAGCACTATCCTTTTTTTCCTAAGGAAAGCCATCCTGGATTTCAAAGGAATTTACCATAATCTCTTTATTCATCTCAACTTTGAAAATCAAGCAAATACATAGAAAGGCAAACTTCTTGTAACATCCTAACTAAAATCACTCTAGAGGAAAGAGACTTAAAAAGAGCTGGCTATCATTGATGAACAAGATCAGGAATAAAAGGGAAAAGAACACATTTTTTATTCCCATAATATAACAAGATCACATGTTTGTAAAATGGATGTGCGGAGTTAAGAAAGTATGACATAAAGTAGCTTGAAATGTCTCTGAATCAGAAGGCAAGTCTGCTAGAGAATAAAGACAATAATGGTGGCATTGGAACTATAAAATTATTTTGTTTGGATATGGCAAGTATGGGAAATTGGAGAGAGAACAGAACTAGGGATTTAAAAAAGAATTGCTGAGCTCTGCTGAAAAACCATCTGGAGACCAAATCGTTGGCACTAATTCATACAATTGCTTTATTATTTCTAAGAGAATTCAGAAGTCTGGGTACAGCAAATAATATGACGGATGGTTGGACAGATAAAAGAGAGATGATCTGAAAGCTTTCATGACTGTGAGGTGAAGGGAAGAGAGTATTAGGATAAAACAATTGTTGAAATGAACTACCAGTGTCAAGTAAAATAAAATGAAACCACAGGAGGGGGAAAGTTGGACTGTTAGTAAGTGGATGGAAGGGAATCCAGAATTTTGCATGAATCAAAAGGAGTGAGAAACCCAAAATAGCAAGGAATTTGGTAGGAAGATGATATGTTTTTTAAGATTTCCACACTATTTCTGTGGCAGTGCGTTAGATCACTGGGATGAGGGTGGGGATATTGACATTAATATTAAGTGATTTTGAGATATTTGTTGGAAAGTTCATCTATATGTTAAAATTATCTCAACTGACGATGGTTGGTTTCACTATGTGAATACAGAAAACTGAGAGTCACATCCAAGTCTACAGTAAATGAATAAAGCTAGTCAAGATTATAGAGGATGATATCCACAAAGACCACTAAATGAAGGCATACACAGTTATGAAAATTAAAGAAAGAGTGATTTTTGGTTTAGGCTAAAATGTATTTGGTATCTACAAAATTATCAGTTGTACACCTAAGCCATTACATTTCTTGCATGTACAAGAATCAAAAACTCTCATTGAATTGAGATATAAGAAGAGTGGTATTTTCAGAGGATATTCAAGTTTCAAATAAGTAAATAGGTGGCAGTATTTTTCTGTGAAAAGGTCAAGGGTACAGAATGATGTGGTAAGGGCATGTGGCTCCAGCAGCCACTGTGAAGAAGGAGAAAGGCAATTGTGAGAGGAGAAGCTGCCTGGAGAGGATGATTATGTAATGTGATACTAAGTGAGACAATAATTGACCAAAAGACTTTGAATTTGTGTTGATAGCTAATCATGAGAAGAGAAGCAGAGTAGAATTTATGATCATCATGGTTACTGCTGTGATAAAGATATTGGAATGTCCATCCTCAAGAACTATGAGCCAATAAAGTTCTGTTCTTTATAAATTGCCCAGTCTGTGGTATTCTGTTATAGCAGCTCAGAATAGATGAAGACAATTTGATTCTGGATTTGATTACAAAGTCCATGTTGGGAAAAAAACAATTATCCTTCATAACGGCATTTTCTTTCTATTTTGGGGGTACATTTGATTAGAAAGGAATAGAAATG
The DNA here is from genome assembly GCA_004027655.1 of Graphiurus murinus. Classification (NCBI taxonomy): domain Eukaryota; kingdom Metazoa; phylum Chordata; class Mammalia; order Rodentia; family Gliridae; genus Graphiurus; species Graphiurus murinus. The sequence goes on from PVLC010014347.1 coordinate 22,980, forward strand.
GAAGATGTTGAGAGAAGAAAAAAATTTAGTTTCTTTGAAGGCAAATTTTAATATGACTGTAGACCACGTTACGAAAATTTATAAGCTATGTAACATTATATTCAGTATTTTTAATAGAAAATTACATACTAGACATGACTAATGCAGACTGATGGACACTGGAATCCAGTGAAAAGTTATGGCAGATTATAAAAATAGTTTTTATACATTGTCTTACATATTTCCATCAATTTGCACATTTAGCTATTTTCCCTTGTTTCTTCAAATGACGAAAATATATTTATTATTTTTACTGGGAAAACTAGTTTTAAATCTTAGAAATACAAGAATGACAATGGTGTTTGAGTAAGGGGGCTATGACTAAATAGAACATGATTTGCTTATAAACAAATGTAAATGTTTTACACACATGTAAAACATTTATATCTGATTTTCACTTTATTTAAGAGGGAGAGGAATATAAAAATCTTTGTTATTTAAATAAAACAAAATACCCCCATTTTTCTTTTATTGACAAAATAAAGAGTTGTATGTATCTTAAAAGCCTTTCTTATAAATTGTAGAAAAGACAAAAACAAAACAAAACAACAACAAAAAACAACAACAACAAAGGAGGAATCGCAGATACTATGTCTAAGAAATAATCTGATTACTAATAGGGAAACAGAACAGGTTGAAAAGAAAAGTCTCCAAAATAAAATATAAGGTATTGGGACTCATTCAATTGTTGGTTAATTGAAATCCTATGGTACTGCAAAAATTTTAAATTATTATTAGAAAATACTACAGGGTTTTAGAAATTACTATGTAAATACTATAACTAGACCTATGAAAATCTAGTTTCACAAAGAATCAAAAACACTCCTGTTTAGGGAAATTTTTTTCAGTAAATATTTAGATGGGTCAGAAAAATAAAATTAAAGAGGAAATAAAATGTAAAAGTAGCAAGTAGCTATGGAATAATGCAAGTGGCTTTAAATAGAATGTGTGAGAATTAAAACTTAACAATTAAATGACTTTTAGAATTCATTAGCTGTTTTTACTTTGGTATCTAGAATATTAACTATTTTTCTACTAATATACTGATATTTTTCTCACACATTTTTGGTGTCAGTTATATTAACTAACCATGCAGGTCAATGGAAAAGGACAAATGTCTCAGAATACGTCAGAATTGAGAGATAAAAATAAGTCATGGTATTGAGAAAAAAGACAGAAAAAAGAATTCACAGATACTTTATCTCTCACAATTTGTTTTATTTTTCTGAGTAGCATTTACTCAAAACATGGGGGGAATAAATCTGACTTTACAGGGAGAAATGGCATGGGATAGGAATATCACTTTCCCAGTTGTCTACCTAGCAAAAAGCCAAAGTCTAACACTATACCTTGTCATTTCTACGGGTCAACTCTACCTTCCCTCATGAAAGTAGGTGGAAGCTTCTTCTCCAGGATGTGTGTGTGTGTGTGGGGGGGGGGGGTCATATGAAGGTCATCCACAGATGCAGTGTAGTGAGGAAGAGACAGAAGATCTCGCTGACCAAGAAGAAGTCATTCAGGAGAGAGGACAAATCAGTTTCCGAATCATTATGGAGGGAAAAAGGAAAACTCAAAAATTGGCACAGGGAGGCAGAGATGTGGGATTACCACTCCAAAAGGAAGGGACCAGGCTATAGATATTCCAATTTCAAATGGACATTCTTTTATTGAAGCCAGAATAGATCTTGCAAGCTTGAGGCATACCTTTAAAGAAGATAAACTATGTGAAGCTAAATGACCATTGACCCTCTGGTCTAAGATGTAAACAGAGTCTCAAAGTCTTCTACTTCTTGGTATGTTTTCTGAGAGTGGCTGTGAAGTCACACCTCTGGGTCACTCATTCCTGTCACTGGTGGGTTGAGGCGTGACTCCCCTTCTACTAATCCATGACCTCACAGTCACATTTTTGGTTACATCTCATGGATGAGCACTATGATTCTAGATTTCAGCTTTGGCCATTTCAAGCAGAATACTCACCATGTTCAAATACCATTAAACATATATATTTTTTTAAGACTGTGGAAATTTTCAGTAAAATGGAAACAAATTGCTATAAGTAAACCATTTGTCACAGTCTGATTACTTTGCAGCCACTCTGGGAACACCAATTTGTCATGCTAGATCAAGATAACCACAGCCTGACTAGAGGAAATGGCTTTTTGCCGACTGGTTGTGACTTTTTTAAAGACGTTCACCCAGAGAGACGTGCTCCATGGAGTCTTCATGCGGCACTCCAGCTGTGTGACTAGAGAGGACAGCTAAGGCTTTAAGAACAAATTGCTCCATCTAAAAGCATTTACAGGCAAGATAATTAACTATGGTTAAATATAAAACTCAGGGTTGGAAGAAAATATACATGTAGAGTACAATATTTCATTGTATATGATTAACTTATTGAAATAAAGAAAAGTAAAAGAACTATTACTCAGTTGGAGAAGGAAGAATGGAGAATAATCAAATAAATGTTTTTAGCTACATTTGTTTCTGAGCATAAAGTAGACATTTAAGGAATGCTTGATGATTTGTTGGTTGCTTGATATGAGATGCTTGCTTTGTTATCTTGTTTTTACTAGATATTAAAGTTGAGCAGGTTTTTAAAATCAGATTGCTTAAGGAACTATATTTCGGAAACAGTTTAAGTATCATTTAGCTTAAAAGAGAAGGCAGTCATTCCAAATTCCTCCCACATTCTTAACATCACCACTCAGAATATAATACAAAAAATGCCATTAGATGAGTGGGACCTCTAACTTGCTGAAACAGCCAATGCAGGTTAGAAATTCATACTAAGTAACACTCCTTGATTGGGTTTTGCAAACTACGAATGCTTTTAGATTCTCTTTTGCATTTACGAGTCTTCACCATGACAGTAGTCACATTTTTCCATGAACATTGCTAGTTTGTTAACCGTGTTGTTATTGGTTATTGCTTAGGATAGTAAGTACACTTATTGCTTTGTTAATCTCATGAGAGATCAAACCATCAACTAAGAAAGTTAAGCCTTTCACAATATGCCATTCCTCATGTGATATTTTATGACAGGGATCCCCAGCTCTATTCATCTTACTCTTGAATGAAGCTTTCAATATTTATTTTGAATGCATTTTTTATAGTTACAACCAGAATGTGTAGTCTCTGATATAAGTGCGCATATATTTAAATACATTTTTGTATTCAAATCTTTATAAGGATTTTATTACATTTTAATACAGGAACATGCCTTTTTGACATGGAATACACTTTCAAACTGTTTGGTCTTGTACTACTAAACTCACATATTTTCGTATTCTAAGAAAATATACATTTCCATTCCATCAAATCTTAGAATCAAGAGTTAAATTTGAAATCCAAGTGTCTGCTAAGCCTTACAAGTTTATGTACCTTTGAATTGAGTCTTGAGACCCCATTGGAATCTAGTGGATGGAGAGTGTGATTAAACAGAGATGGAGAAATTACTTCACATAAGAGTCACTTTTATCAGTTTTGCAAGTCCTCTTCTCTAGTATCCAGTATATCACTGCATATCATAGAAATATAGTCCCTTGTAGAAATTTTACATATTGCCAGAGACACATGGTTATTAAATTAGAAGATGTATTATTTGATGTCATTTCTGTAATTTACTTTGAATATCTCTCTATCTAATATCTTGGTATCTAATATTTATACAACTATATAATAACTGTCTACTGACTTAGCTGTTTATCTTCTATTTAAGTATTTTTATTTGAAACTATTTTCAAGAACATCATATATACACTGAGGATATAAGAATATATACCTCAAAGTTTTGGTAAGAATTGTAAAAAGTTAATGCATGCAGAATTCATAGAACTGTGCATAAGAGGTAGCAAATACTCAAAAAATATTAGAATGATGATGGTTGTGATAATTTATAATGAGGATGATATTTCTGACACTGTGCTAAACATTTTAGACATTCATGGAATTTATTGTTTTGAATAAAGGATTTTCACACCTCAGCATAAATCGATTTCAGATTTATACTTGTACTCTTGATATTTTCAATAAAAATGTGTTAGTGATCATTAAGTTTGATAAGTTTTTGAAAATTCTTCAGAAGGTCTTGAACATGCATGACCGTGCATGGTCATTCCTTTAAAACCAACTAAAAGCATAAACATAATCTAAACATTGGTTTAAATTTCTATTGAAAATAAAGAAAAATAGTTACACATGAAAAGTAGAAACCTTCTTTTGTCTTTTAGAACAACAGATGTTTTAAAACTGCTTGCTGTCAGCCCTTTTCTCTTCAACAGGAAGTTGCTAAGGAAAACTAAATTTGTCCTTTTTTTCTGGGAATTTCTCTATAATATAATTATATTTTTATACTCATTGATCTGTAGAGCAGATCATCAGAGCAGAGGATTGGGAGATTACCAGTAGTTATAGGTATAAATTTTAAGGACAAACCTTGCAAATCACTCAGTTAAATAGAACTTGATTGATGTGCAGGGGGCTCTTTAGGTAAATATTTAAAGTATTATCTTTTCTCTAATTCCCTCCATACACCACAAATAAACAAACACCACCACAACAACAAAAAACTCACTATCTCTCAAGCACCTACCACAGAAAACAAACTAATACAGATCTTCACTGTTTTAGGCTCTGAGCAATGTACCAGAAGCCTTGTTAACAAAGATACTTGCTTTTTACCAGTAAAGGAGGGGAGTTTGTACACATTGCTACCAATGAGAACATTATGATAAGTGAGATCAGTCGGTTTCAGAAAATCAAGGACCATATGCTTCATATATGTGAAGCTAGAGAGAAAATAGGAAAGAAAAGGGACTTGAGATATATAAGAATAACACTTTAGAATAATGAAAGGGGGTTTGGGAGGCAGATGGGGAGGTGAAAAAGGAGGATAGAGGAAGGGAGCATCAAATATGCCCATATATGAAGGCACCAGTACCAATCTCCCTAAATTGGACAGAAAGGAGGGGGGAAGAGTGGAGTGGGATCCAGAGGGAAACACACCAAGTGCTGTGTGCATATATAAATATACCATTTTGAACTTCACTATGATCTATCCTGAGCATGCACAAAGAAAATGATTTTTAAAAGAATATGCAGAATGCTATCTTGGATGGAAAATGGTCCTTACTCAGAAAGGCATTTTTTTCTATATGTATGCCATTTTAAATATGTCCAGTTTCTTAAATATTCTATCTTAACGTTGTTGATATTTCAGCAATATAGAGAGTTGACATTTCCCAATGTAATAGCAACTTAGTGGTAATGCCACTTGGATAAAGCACCTAAACAAAAGCAAAGCAAAACAAAATAAAATCTATCTACCAATTTTTATAAAATAATATTACTTCAATCCTTTGGAAATTAAATCATACCTTATTTTCCTTGATGGAGAAAACATATTGAATCCCCAAACTTAATGAGGCTATGCAATGGTAAGAATACCCGAGGATAAAAAGATTCATATCAAAAAGATAGAAGGAATCCTCAGATTTAGTTTATTTCTACCTGACACAAGCTATTTTCTTGAAAAATATCTCTGTGATAGATTTTCAGTCTCTCAGAATTACTGACATTTATTTAATGCTCTAAAAGTCTTTTAATAGAAGTAGATATCAATTTAAAAACAAAACTTTCTGTTAAAAATCAGATGGAAAGTAATGACGGAGTAAAAATGAGTTGATGGTGAGGCAAAATATAATTAGAATTATATTATAAGAGAGATGAATTGTATTCCACCCAGTGTATGCTGGTATGCACTTATTCAATAAAATATACCAAATAAAAGAGATCTGTGCTTTTCATTAAAAAATATTCATTTGGTCACAGACATGATGCATTTTGACTACCAAAGACTTAACAAGTGTAGTTAGTATTCTGTTTAATATCCTTTGAAGAATTTGATACAAAATTTACTATAAAAATATTTTTAAATCGATGATGGTCTAATGCATGACTGTGTATGGTCATTCCTTTAAAACCAACTAAAAGCACAAAATAATCTAAACATTGGTTAATTTTCTCAGAAAATTACTTTATCTTTTAGGATCATAAGTTTGGGATGAATTTTCTAGATTTCTTGTGTTTCTTGTAGTTCTCAACTATACTCAAAGCTCAAAAAGAACATTGCTATATCTGAGATCATATGAAATATTTCCCATTTTGAGCATTGCACAAGGTTGGCGAAAATGATGAAGTATTCTGAAATAGTATTTGACTTCAAGTCTATTACATTTGGTTTTGCACAATATTGATCAGTGTGCTTGCTGGGTTAGCAACAAAACTTAGGATCATTATTCAGCACTATTTAAATGTAACTGAAGGAGCTCATTTTCTTTCTTTTCCCGTCTTCCCTTTTATACCCTCAGTGAATTCTACTGGACTACTTTTTTTTTTTTTTTTCGGTACCAGGGATTGAACCCAGGGACCCAGGGACATTCTAGCTCTGAGCTGTGCCTCCAGCCCTATTTTTTATCCTTTATTATGAAACAGGGTCTCACTAAGTTGCAGAGAGCCTCACTAAGTAGTTGAGGCTGGCCTTGAACCTGGATGCTCCTGTCTCAGCCTCCCAACTACTGGGATTATAAGCGTGAGCCACCATGCCCAGCTTACTGGACTACTTTTAAATTAGACAGATAGCAGGTGAGGTGTCAGAGAACATCCATCTGCATTTTTTAACTACATTTCTTGATACACAGGTGTCTTATAGAAAGAAAATGAATAGTGAAATTCTTTTAACATACCTGTTGAAAGGTATATTTGTGGAATATAGTTGTAAGACTTTGTCTTCATGGTTACAGGTTTATATCTCACTCATAGCTCTCCTGATGATAATTTGGTATACTCAGCTTTGAATGTTCCTAGATCAAGCTAGGATCTATGCTACTCACCTAGAATATGATTGTCAAACATGCAAAAATTGCAATTGATAATCTTATTGAAGTCTTTCAATAGAATACTATTTTCTATAATAGTTTCCTTACTTAATGCTACCACTACTCTGTTTTCTTCAAAATCAAAATTCACTGCGACTTGAGAATGTGTCTTCAAGCTGAGTATAGTGGTGCAGGCTGAGTATAGTGGTACAGGCTTGAAATCCCAGTACTTGGGAACCTGAGACCGGAGGATCTGGGTTTGCAGTCAGCCTCAGTTACTTAGTGAGACCCTCTGCAACTTAGTGAGACCCTGTTTCAAAATAAAGAATAAAAAAAATAGCGTTGGGGCTGTAGCTTGGAGGTAGAATGCCCATGGTTCAAACCTCAGTAAACGGAAAAAAAAAAAAAAAAAAAAAAGAATGTGTCTTCAAAAAAAAGTTATCCACTGCCAACTTTAGACTAAGCAAGATAAATATGTTCCATCTCAAGAAGTTTTTTCTCAAAGCAAAAAATTGATGATACTTATTTATATGAGGTCTTTGACCATAATCAATATTCACATTTTTATTACTTGCAATTGGTCTATAATTTGATTTTGAAGAAGCCATGCATGTATTATAATACCCCTTTCAACCTTTCACACCTCTCCAGTCTACCTTCGGATCTTGCCATGACAGTAGCAACGTGTTGGTGCAGGTGCAACTAGACAGCTCCTCACTTCACTTGTACCAGAGATCTCTAGCTTCCCACCTGGTGTTCTCTGGTAGTTGTGATTTTTTGAGGTATTGGTTCAGCACTCAGGACTGTATATCCTGGAAATTGAGTAAGAAGGAGGTTGATCTCTTCTGACAATACTATAATACACCTGAAGGCCTTGGTCAGATTAAGTTGCTGCCTTTTGACAACATACATGTGACCTCTCCTTTTTTCTATTCCTTATTTTTTTTATTCTCTGCTCCTTAAAGCAATTTTATTTTTGATGGTATTGGAGAGTGAATCCAGAGGCATTCTACCTCTGAGATATACCCCAAGCCCTTTTCTAAAAATGTTTGATTTGAAGCAGTCTTGCTAGGTCACTGAATATCACTAAGTAGCTGAGGCTGACCTCAAATCTGTGATCCTCCTGCCTCAGCCTTCGAAGTGTTGGAATTGCTGGTGTATGCCACCATACCTGGATTTAAGCAACTTTCTAAGTAAAACATCAGCATAAAAGTCATTGCTTCAGACTTTTGTAGGAATCCAAACTAAAAGAGTATCCTAATTTCATTTTAGATAGTGTAGGTCTTAAATTTAGCAATAAAATATTAAGAAGAGGTTATCTAAGCACAATAAAGAAACTGGTACTGGAATCTTCTTAGACTTATCAGTTATATTGAACTTTGAATCAAAGATTTATTTTTCAAAAAATCTAATCTAAGATAATAAGTTACTGGGTTTAAAGAAATGTCCATCAACACTCAAAGGACCACTTCCTGCTTTGGGGAATGTCAGATGTTTTCCTAGGTCCTATGAGCTCAAGGGCTTTAAATTAAAGTGCATGGACCAATAAGTCAATAGCCTCTCACTCAAGTACCCATTATTGGATACACTGGACCCTCAGCCACCTTCAGTTGCCATTGACCTTGGGTAGGTTTCTAAAGTGGCTCAAGAGTCTCTGCTGTACTTGTTCAAGTCTGACCTGAACTAGTGGGGCCTTCACTCATGATCACAGGCTTATTTCATCCCTCACAGTGTTATTTCAATGTCTTTCTGTGGCCACTGTCACTGGAGCTATGATCACTATATTAAGTTCCCCTAAGCCCAAGTCTAACCTCTGGATCTTTCCAACCACAAAGCTCTCTAGATCTGACACTCCCAAATGCTTGCTATTTCTGGACTTCATCTTGATGCTCTTCCTAGCAAAGAAGGATCAGTTCAGGACCAAGCTGCTGTTCACAGACACATATAAGTGACTGTTGAGTCTTTCCAGTCTTCCAGTGCATTTACCATGTGTCTCTTGCAAATTAAGCTAGTCCATCGAAAAGCCTTCCCCAGGCCCTCTCTTACCAGAGGGGCTAGGTTCTTTTGCCCACCAGACACTATCACTCTCTGACTGCTGCTTCTCTCTCAGATTCTAGGAAGCTAATATTTCCCCCCTGGAAACACAAAAAGAGGTTGAATGTTTTTTCTGTGTTTCAGTCCTTTTCCCTGTATATGTCAGGGTCGTGCAGATCAAACATTTCCATCTTGAAATAATAATGCTTTGGTTTAGCTACCCAATTTAGGATATGAGTAAACTAAACAGCCCTGTACGCTTTGCTTATTTTGTCTGTAGTTGTGCTATTTAAGTTATTAAGTCAGTCCATTCACTTTAATTACTTCACAGTATTTCATTGTACCTGCTGTGTAAATATCATATGTGCCAACATGAATACATCTTGCAAATAAAAACTGAATGTAAAATAAAACATAAAATGATACAAACAGAACTATCATTTGTATAAAAACACAAAAATAGCAAGGACTCAATACTACATGCTGTCATAGGTACAAATATACTTAGTAAAGGTGTATAGTAAAAAATACATGAAATAATAACTAGTTGATTACCCCTGTGTCAAGAAGGGACCATATGAGGATGGGGCAAGCAAATACTCTGGATGTAAATACCTCATTATAAAATAAACAAACAAAAAACCAATGAAATAAACATATCTAAAACAAACAGAGTCAAGTATTGTTAAATTTGGGTGAGTAGTACATGTATATTATGTATTTCCTTATTATCTGTAAATACATATGAAGTACTTAATATCTAATTGTTCCAGGAGATATTAAAATAGATAAAATTAGTTAAATATTGTAGGCATAATGTCACCACTGAAAAGAAAAAGTTTGCTTCACTAATGGGCAACATCTCAACCTCAGAATTATACTTACAATGGATGCCTATTGGGAAATATATCATTTGAAATGCATTGTAATCCTTAAAAGAGATACTTCTCCAATTTTTCCTATCTTGTTTGTTTCTTATTTGTGCTTTGATACAATGAAAAAACAATGAATAGTATCTTCTGTATAATAATTTCTTATAATCCACAATTTCCTTTGTACCTCCCCATGCCTAAGTTAATGATCATCAACATTCCCAAGGGCTGTTTGATAATGTTTTAGTCACTCTTGTTTATGGTAACTGGGAAGGTGGGGTGCATTTGGCAGCTAGTAAACAGAGGCCATGGATACTCTGAAATATTCTACAATTCATAACTCCTCCACAAAGAATTATCTAGTCTAAAATGTCAATGATGGTGAAGTTAAGAAAACCTGACCTAAGCTCTCTTGTATTCCAAATATTTGAGCATTTAAATCTTCTCCTTTTAACTATGCTCAAGTTCTTCATCTCTCAAAATGATCATGGTATTTTAATAAGAATGTAGCATGTCCTTTGGAAGGAAATTATATTTTCTCCTCCTTTGTTATTTATTTATTTATTTATTTATTTATTTATTTATTCATTTGTTGTGGTACTGGGGATTGAACCCAGAGGCATTTTACCTTTGAGCTACGTGCCCAGTCTGATTTTTTATTCTTTATTTTGAAAGAGGGTCTCACTAAGTTGCGGAGTGCCTCACTAAGTAGCTGAAGCTGGCTGTGAACCCGGATCCTCTGGTCTCAGCCTCCCAAATGCTGGGATTACAAGCCTGCGCCACCATGCGAGGCTCCTTTGTTATTTATTTTTCAGTGCTGGCCACATTTTCCCACCATTGCCACAATAAGTTTTTTACTTGTGTTTATGCGGATACAAGTGTAACCCTGGACTTGATGCCATTTATTTTCTAATATTCTTTATTTTGCAATTATTTTTACAGTGCTGAGGATTGAATCCAGGTCCTTGCTCATGCTAGGCAATCACTCTACCACTGTGCTATACTGTACCCCAGCGCTATCTGTCCACTTACACTTATCAAACAATAAATAAGGATCCCTCATTTACATTTTTATTATTTCTTATCAAAGCAAAAGTATTAAATATACATTTCCATTCTTTTATTTTTCAACATTATAAATTTGTTTTTTGTGTGTAGTACTATTTATGCATGTAGTACTAGGAATTGAACCCAGGGATATTCTATCTCTGAACTACACTCCAAGTCCTATTTTATTTTTAATTTTGAAATAGGGTCTTGCAAATTACTGTGCCCTGGCCTTAAACCTGTGATCTTCCTATCTCAGCCTCCCAAGTACTGGGCTTACAGGCATGGGCCACTCTGCGCAGCGATAAAGTCTATATTTGAATTGAAAACTATGTAATTTGTGCTTATGCTTTCCTTAATACATTGTCCCGTTGTACCAAACAACAAGTATTGTGTTTTGTCATTATAAAGAAATGAAGAGGCCAACTTTTCATGGCATTTTATAGAAAAGTTGGAGGATAACCAAGAAAAAGATCATAGATCCATACCTATAAATAGTTTGTGTTTGCATGCATGTATGAGGCATGCACACATATGCATTTGTTTGTGTACATAAAACTCCATGTTCTATTACAAGGAAAATAAGTAAAATTATTTTAAAAACATTTTAGAGGTGCGATAACTATGCATTAGGAAGGTATAACTACATTTTTAAGAAAAGAATCTTTGATATAAAAAACTTTTAATCATGTATTATAAGCCAGATCAGAGTATAACTTGCTTATAAAGCAGAGTGTGAAGGCAACACCTTTCCATGTGAAACAACACAAAGGGCTTTGGTCTGATCAATTTGGGAAACAGAGAATACAACTTGATATGAAATTTTTAAAAATGTGATTCTTCTTTTAAGGTTTGAAACAAGGCAATGCTTGGAGCAAGAGTTTCAAAAATCACATCCAAATTCTCAAGTATTGGATTCAAGCAAGTCTGATGTATATCCAGTTGAGTGATTACATCTACTTTAGTAAGTGAGGAGTTTTACTTTTTTTTTTTTATAACAACACCATAGAATTTAAAAACAAATAATTGTACTGAAGACCCTAAGTGTGTGTGTGTGTGTGTGTGTGTGTATGTGTGTGTGTGTGTGTGTGTGTGTGTGTGTGCTAGGTGTCCTCCCTCAAGAACTATTTTGACAAACTTTAAAATATTTTAAAATTGAAAATCATATAAACTGATGAGGTGTGTTTCATGGGATAAATTACTTAGGCTCGCTGAACTTCAATTTATTTCCTATAAAATGAGACTAGCAATGGTATTTACTTCCCAGGTTGTTAAAAAATTTAATATAATGTACTTAAACAATGCCCAATATTTAAAATGTAAGCAATCCACATTAACTATTATTACTAAAAATAGTTCTCCACCAAGAAGTCTCAGTGGAATTATGTTTCACCAACCATATCCTTTAAAATGAAGCATGCTGCAGTTTCCCAATTTTTAAATAAAATAAATTAGAGTGGATTTAAAGTGTTCACTAAAATTATGTCAGTTTCATTCATTGGCCTTCTAGTAGGAATCCCTATGTGAAAGATTAGGGAATGACATGCTCCATAAATCACACTCTCCCTGTTTGGGCCAAAGGTTGTGCTCACAGAAGGGTCCCACTAATGTCAACTGTCTTGTATGTTAGTGCAGAAAGGTAAGTTGAAAATCTCTGATGTTTTCTGTTCAGAAGGTGAGAAAAGAAAAAACAGTGAACAGTGAGAGAGGAGACAGGTCACAAATCCAGTTCAAAAAGACTTTGAAGGCCATGGTAATGAATTTGGAAAACAGTGTGGAGGATCCTCAGACGCATGGGAATGAACCTACCATATGAAACAGCAATACCACTTCTGAGTATCTACCCAAAAGAATAGAAACCAAGCAACCAGACCAATGAACGCATATCTATGTTTATAGTCTCACAATTCACAATTGCTAAACTATGGAACCAGCCAAGATGTCCACCAACAGATGAATGGATTATGAAACTGGGATATGTACACAATGGAATTTTACTCAGCCATAAAGAAGAATAAAATCATGTAATTTGCAGGGAAATGGATAAAACTGGAAAACATTATGTTAAGTGAGATTAGTCAGTCACAAAACGTAAAAAATTGGATACTTTTCCTAATATGCAGAAGCTAGGGAGAAAGTGTGTCTTAAGAGGGATTCTAGATAAAGAAGGAGAAACTCTTAATGTGCAAAGAAGGTGACCTAATTTAAGGTGATGGGAGGAGGGGGAGAGGGAAACACCCCAATGCATAAGATGTACTTTCACAAATATATCAGTCAATCACTAAGCTGAACATGGGAAGGAGGGAGAGGGGAGGAAATGGGGTGAGAATTGGGGAAGGGCTAAATGAGAGATGTGCGCATGTATGCCTCTACTAGCATGTATCTAACAAAGATGTATGATTACAATGCACCAATAAAAAATTAATAAAATGAAAACGATGGTTTTTAAAGTTGCAAAGAACAATTCTTTAACCATAATTCAGTTAAACATTGAGTGTCTAATGAGGCTCACATAATACCAGCCACTGAGGATTGACAGATGTGGTGTTTGTCAAGGGGCTTTGAGAAGATGAGTAAGAAGTCGCACTTTGAAGAAGGTCAGAGAAGGAAAGTACTAAGTCAGGGAATCCTACCTGAAGGATTAAATGGAGAAATGAAGAAAATAAATGCAAAGAGCTAGACTGTAATGATTTTACAAAATACTGGAGTATTATGATCTTTAGTATTCCAATAAAAGATATAAATAATTTTACTGCTTTTTATCTTTCTAAAAATCAATATCTATCTATCTATATATAACATGTGATATTATATACAGATAGATAGATATTGATATGAGGTAACACTTAACCCTAGGTGTCATCTAGTTTTACAGACAAATAAGATGTGATTTTCCTGGCTTTACCACTTGCTTGCTATGTAAAACTGAGTTGCTTAAGCTGTACCACTGTTTCCTTTTCTTAGATATAAAAATAATGACAAATACCTTCTGCATAGCATGAGTGTTAAATTACTACCAGTGGTGTATATGTGTGTGTGTGTGTGTGTGTGTGTGTGTGTGTGTGTGTGTGTGTATAGCACTTGGGGTTGCATCCAGGGGCATTCTACCTCTGAGTGATAGTCCCGTAAGCCTTTTTAATTTATTTTTTATTTGTTTTTGCTTTGAAATAGGGTCTTAAGAAGTTGCTGAGGGCCTCACTAACTTGCTGAGGCTGGTCTTGAACATGGATGCTCCTCCTGTCTTATCCTCCCAAGTACTGGGATTACAGGCTTGCACCACCACATCCAGCTGAAATTATTAACGTAAAGATTTTTACACGGTTCCTGTTCCTTAGTAGGTGTTTAGTAAATTTTAGCATAATCACCTTTCTATTTGCTGACATATAGACGAATTTCAATCCTTTAAACCTCTTCATTTACATTGTCCTGGGTTACTTTCTCTTGGTTCTCCATAGAGATTTTTCCAAATTAATAATGAATTAACACTAGACTAAATGAATGGCAGGCAAATTTTAGTTGTTCGATTGAAAAGAATGAATAGTGGAATTTCAAATAGTTAAATGGATGATTAGAGATGACACTTGACCACCTGAGGTCCTACTGTAACAGTCCTAATAATCACACCATATTACAAAGCTCTTAGGATGTCTACTCAACTGCAAATAACTCCTCTATCCTCTTCCTTCTCCATTTACAAGGATGGACTTCTCAAACAACATTTACTCTGTGATTTCCACTTTTAGCTTCATGTAATTGGAGGCCACACAGTCCACTCTGGGCCTGTGTAATATTCTCTCCCCTTTTGGAATTAGATAAATAAGTTCTTTCTTTTTGGTTTCTTAAGCCACCCACATTCTAGCGTTAATATTCTCATTTCTACTTAACCTCATCTGTGTTAATTCCCATAACATTTATTCAAATTATTCTAATATAGGTACATGCATTAAATTTAAAACTCAATCTAAACCTAAGACCATGTTAATAGATTGATGACTAAGGTTCTATTAATACTATATTGATACAGAGAATATCAACATTTACCCCATAATATATATTTAATCTAAACACAAAACACTGAAAGATTTACAGTAATTCTTCTCATCTTTAAGACAGGGAAATAGACAGAAAATTGTCTTGAAAACTGGCATATAATTTTCTTACTAGATTTTGTTAGCTCATAATGTCACTGGCAGCAGTAAGTATTATTGCTGCCTCATATCTTTGGGGATGATAAGGCTTGCACTTTTATTGCTTATTATACATATATGTATATTATAGGGCATAGCTCCTGAAAATAAAGGAATCTAGTAGACACATCTCACAGAATAAGAATGACATTTATAATAATGTATTCTCAAAGTCTTAGACAGAATAAATACATAATTCCAGAATAGCCATTCTTTTCTCATACCTGACCTTTTGTTAAGATCGAGAACTACCATATATTATGATTGCTTAAGGGGCTTACATTTAGCTGGAAATGTTGCTGAAGTATTAAAATATTACAACTGGCATACAAGGAAAAAAGAAGAAAGCAAAATATGAAAGGTACATCACTAGCTGTAGTAGCTTTGACATTAATCTGTAAACAAAACATGGGAAATGAGATCAACTCCATCTCCTACAGGAAATGGAGAACTGTCTGTCTAGAGGGCCATTCTAATCCAAACCATTTTAACAGGTAGAAATAAGCTCCAACACGATGTGAGAAGGGCTTATTTAAATCTAACAATGTTACGAGAAGTAACTGAACTTACTTTTCTTACAAATTTATTTTTCTTATGATGAAAGGACTTTACATTTGTAAATTAAGAAAAACAACTTTCAGTTTAGATCTTTAACAGCTAAATACTTTCAGAACTCATACCCTCATCTTGTCCACTTATTTCAACATCTTTTCTCTTCCACAGTTGAAGTTATTGAAATTCATTTTACTAGCCCAGAGGAGAACACTATTAATATTAATTTCCATTCTGAACACTGAATGAAAAGATATTTCCTCCATTATTAAAATAGAAAAAAACTGTTTAGCATATCTAAATGAATATACAGTTTATTACAGAGTACAATAGTAATCATGAAAAGCTACAAAATGGTATTATTCTCTTAAGACTTCCATCAAACCAGCCATAGAAAGTAAAATATGAAATCTAAGCAAAAGTGTTCACAGTCATGCATAGATGCATATTGTAAATACTCCCATTCAGCTTATTAAAGTCTCCTGTATTGTCTCTCTGTAATTTGTGGTTGTTTCATCAGCAGAGAGCATTGTCTTTAAGCCATAGTGCACATCACTTTTAAGAGTTAAAGGAAATGGATAGTGTGAAAAAGCTATGAAAGCAAGCAGACTAATTTGTGGTAATATTGAACTGAATAAAGGCTGATTTCATCAAAGGCAGATGGAAAGATATTTCTGGTTTTTCAAATGTTAATGAATAAATAGCATTTAATTTCATAAATTTTCAAAGTTATTCTGAAGATAATTATTTCATAAAATTTTCTCATTTCCACTGCATGCAAGCAGCTGCACGGAGGACAAGGGGAGGTGTGTGCATGTGATTCAGGGCAGGG
>PVLC010014348.1:0-39517 GCA_004027655.1 Graphiurus murinus
TTTTGCAGTACTGGGGATTGAACTCAGGGGCATTCTTCCTCTGAGCTACACCCCCAGCCCCATTTTTTATTCTTTATTTTGAAACCGGGTCTCACTAAGTTGCGGAGTGCCTTACTAGGTAGCTGATGCTGGCCGCGAACCCGGATCCTCTGGTCTCAGCCTCCCAAGTACTGGGATTACAAGCGTGCGCCACCACACCCGGCTTGGGATAATTTTCTATTGATAAAAATCCAGGTGTTTGAAACTCCACTTCCCACCTCTGCCGAGGACTAACATTTCCTGGGCAATCAGTACATGTTTCTAAGGAAGATGGCCAATCTTACGTATGGACAATAAATCCTTGAAAATAACATAGTTAGGGACATGCAAGATTTCCAGTCCAGTCTTCTTCTGCTGTTTTTGAAATTCAACTTTCTTCATTGTGTTCCTACAGCAGCTAACTCCGCTCTTTCTCCACCAGGGAGTCCCATGATGGCAGCTGGATTCTCAGGCTCCTAGTTGGTCTCCAAATTCTAGATTTTATTATCCTTAGGATGGAAGGAAGATGTGTGCTTTGGGCCCAGGATAGAAATCTGAGCTGACTCTGTGGCCTAGAGTATCCTGGCAGATGATCCAGGGAAAAATTACAAGGGGGATGTGTTAGGACACCCTGGAGACCAGGAGCCCGGTGCAACTGACAAGGCCTTGTGGTCACACCAAAAAAAAAAAAAAAAAAAAAATATATATATATATATATATATGTATATATGTATATATATATGTATATATATATACATATATACATATATATATATATATATACAATTTCCACTTCTTCGGTGATAACTCGAGGTCACTGTCTTTTGTAATGAGTTCTCATTAAATTCCCATTTAGTAAAGCATAGAGAGTAAAATTATTTTAAAAGCTACAGGTTGTACTTTCCAAGGTTGCTTATACACACTGTGAAATATGCGAAAAATCATCTTAAATCTCAAACCATCAGAAATGCATAATTTGAATAAAGAAGCACAAATGGCAAGGGGGAAAAAAATGGACACGAGGAAGGTAGTTTTCCTTTTTCTTCTGGGATTCTAGACAGATGCACCTTGGAAGGGAAAGAGACACCTGTTTCCGGTTTCGCCGAGAGATGAGCTCTTTAGCGCCGGTCAAGTACTTCAGCTCTGTCTTCTGAATCAGGCGGTTAGCACTTTTGACAGATTTTCTTGGCATCTATATTGTTTATAAACTGACTTGTGTTATGAATTTTATGACAGAAAACTGCTGCCGACAGACGCAAAGCATGAAGGGCCCATCAGAGCTGATTGCTAACCCGGCTGGGGCAGGGTAACGGAGGATCTGGGTCCGAAGGAGAGACCCAGGCGGGATTGGAGTTCAGAGTGGACGGGACCCCGCATTTTGTTTCGGTCACGTGCCACGCAGACCCACGCTGTGTTCTGTGTCGTTGGCCTGGAGCGGGGCCGCCCACGTGGTGTGCTCTCTCGGGCTGAGGTCTCCAGAGGCGAGGTCCTTACAGTCAGTGCGCGAGGGCCCGGCCGGCCTCCAGCGAATGTGCTTGTGAAGCCCTGGACATGCAAACTCTCACCTCCCTCCCCTGGCTTTCTTCTTAATGTGGCAATATGGCACCCCAGAGGGCACCTGCTGGTGGCGACACCAGATGAATAAACTCTTCTTGCTAGCCTTAGAGGGATGACCTTAAGAAGCCATTGGTACTGCTCCTGTGTCCTAAGCACGCAGGAACCAGCCTGCGCTCAGGGCCTCCAGCCCAATCCTACATCTTATCCTGATTCCCGCTTCCCCCTGGGCTCCGCCCTCTCTGGCTCTGGCTCCCTAACACGGGGCTCCCTCTCCCCCATCTCCACTTTCTTGGGAATCCCAGCTAAAAAGCCATGGTAAGAGCTGGGGGCCAGCGCCAGACCCCTGTGGGCAGCGAGGGCAACTCTCAGACGGAGAGTAATGGGAAGAGGAAGACGAAATTGGAGGAACCCCAGGGAAATGAAATCCTGTGCACTGCTCAGTAGACTTGCTGCGCTTATGTAGAAAACAAAGAAAGAAACAAATAGAATACTGGACAAATAAACTATTCAAATGGTCAAAAACAAGCCCGACTTGAGAATTGCAAAAAGAAGCAAAAAGAGCAAAGGCATTTCCTGATGAGCAATGTCTCGTTCCTGCTTATTCGGTCCCAATCCTCAGCAGGCGGACTTCCCGGGTGCCTGGGTCATAAAGATAGTGAGGAGAGGTGTGAACATTATTTTTAATGCACTAGGACCTCAGCATCCTTGCACATGTAATAAGGATATGATCCACTTATTTAATCACTTTAGTATATTTTGGGACACCGATTATATGCCAAGCATAATTCTGAAACATGTTTCCAACATGTATGCATGCCTCTCTCTCTCTCTCTCTCTCTCTCTCTCTCTCTCTCTCTCTCTCACACACACACACACACACACACACACACACACACACAATCACACAATCACATGCACCCCCCACAAGACTGTGGCTTGGGCGGCAAGCCTGCACACTTAACAGCTGCTTTTCCTGCAGTGGCACAGCCGGGAACATTCTGGGATTTTTATCCTGTCCTTCAGCCCCTCGCCTGTTGCTGCATGGCTCTGAGGGACACCGAGTACAAGAACTGTAGTGTCTACTCCATGCCCCACTGCCAAGCCCCAAAGAGAGATGGATAAGGTTGGTTCTGAGGCCAGGGCTGTCCCAGAACACTCCTGCAGTGATAGGAATGTTTTGATCCACAGGGTCCCAAATCATAACCCCTAGCCACATGCAGCTTGCATGACTGGGAACTGACTTGCTAATTTTGTTCAACTTTAGTTCATTTACTTTGAAGGTCACAGGCTAAACTTACCCCAGCGTACTCTATTGTCCCTACTGTCAGTGCCACTCCAGACATTCAAGCAACACTCACTTGGCAGCTGTCTTAGTCTGTTTGTACAACTATAACACAATATCCTGGGCCCGGTAACTTATAAGCAAACATGTACTGCTCACAGTTCTGGAGTCTAGAAGTCCAAGTTCCAGGTGCAGGCAGATTCAGTGTCTAGTGAGGTACTGTCTCCTTCAGAGAGGGTGGCTTCACGCTGTGCAGTCCCATGGTGGAAGGGGCGGGCAGCTCCCTTCTATCTCTTTTATAGGGAATCAGTGCTATTCTTCAGGGCAGAGCCCCATGACCCAATCACCTCCTGCAGACCCCACCTCAAATTCCACTGCAAGGAGTCAGATTCATACATGAAGGCACATTTGTGGTCAGGACACAGCCTCGGCATCCTGTGCCCCTTCCCTTTCCCAGCGTGACCCAGTCCCACCTCCCAAACCCAAGTCCCCACATGAACTCGCCTGACTTCCCCCAAATCCCAAATATTCAAAGGAAGCAGGGGGATTGGCAAGTATTTGGTTCAGGACGAGAGAAGCAGCCTGAGAGGGAAGAGACAGGAAAGGGCTCAAGAGAGGAAGAGAGACAGCAATTGTAAATATTTGAGAATAATAAGAAGAGAAAGTATCATACAATTCAGACTGTATCAAAGATGGATCAAAGGCATGCAGGAATTTGCATGCGTGAAAGACCAGAGAATCCATGAGTGACATTGCGTCTGAGTAAATCACACAGCGCCCACCCAGTGGGGCTCAGCAGAGCAGTAAGATGAGTAAGGATTTGAGGGAAGGAGGCTGGGAGTGGGGGAAGGAAGGCGAGGCCTGAGGGAGAGATGAAAGGGGTCTGATGGCATGGACTCCCCTGGGGCACTTGCAGGAAAAGGACTTAGGGACTGTCCCCTAAACAGTTTCCCCAAAATGTCTGCTTTACCTCTCTCGGTTGTCCCCCTTAGACCTAGTATATGGTTTGATCCCCGTTTTCATCAGGTCCCTTAAATGACAGATGACAAATGCCAGCCCAGGACAAGTTCACTGCAAGAACTGTGCTTCTTGTACCTGTGCCTAAAGGGATGGCACCAAACTCGCCCCATCCTGAGGCGGAGTGGATCCGAGGAGGAATACAAGCACAACGAAAGGACGAAAGGACTTTGAACTGGAGGAAAGCGAAGGCAGGAAGCCCTGTATGATTTGAAGTCTAAAGATAGGATACTAAGCACTGGGAAAGTATAGCAAAGAGAATGAAAAAGGCCATCAACCCTCTGGTGACATCCTGAAGCCATTGGGGACACAGGGCAGCGGGAATTCTCACACTAACCTGTGACTTCCTCCCTGACACAGTCACTGCCCAGACAGTGGGCAGCGTGGAGACCAGCTTTATAACAGGGTCACCCGGAGATTCTACCACTGTCCCTTCAAGCAAGAGAAAGGCCATCCACCCAACTGTGGGGCAAGCTTTGGATTGGAATGCTCAACACGCTAGAAGGAGACATCTTGGATACTAAACTTGATTTCCTGCCAGTAGATGTCATTCTCCATCAAACCAAGGGCAGAAGAACCTAGGCCCGCTTTTCCCCATGTTTTCAATTTTCAGAGCCCTGGTTCTTTGGGGACCCTGTAGCTTGTGGGGGGCTGGCTTGCTGCCTAGGCAGCTGTCAAGGGCCGCTCTCTCCTCAGCTGGGGCACCAAGAGAGTTCCTGATCACCAGGTCTAATGGAGTCCACCTGACCTTCCAGAGCTGCAGGGGCCACCAGGGAGGAGGGGAGCCAGCTCTCCCTCTCGGGCACAGGGGGGGACTGCAGGATGGTGGCCCTCCTTTCTACAGCTGGGATTCAGCTGCTGTGGCTCTGATCACCTTAGGTCATTGAGACTTTCTCCTTGAGAAGCATCAAACTCCCGCCAGTAGACAGAGGACTGAGTGCTCCACCATGAAAGCAGATGGTGGCTGGTGCAAGCCACCTCATACCACTGGACAGAGGCCTCTGTTGAGTGGAGGCCACTTGCCCCAGAACCTTGTCCTGCTCCTTGGAAGCTCAGTGAGGATCACCAAGGTGATGAACGGCCAGGAGAAAAGAGTGCATGGGAAAATTTCCCGGGAAACCTGGCGCGGATCCCCTCTCTCCCCCAAGGACATGTTTGCAGGCAGCTCATCATAATCACAGGGAGGATTCTTTCAGTCTGGGGAGGTGGGCTTCCGCCATGCATTGCCAGTAACACCAGTGAATTTTCTCTTTACCGCAAGGCAAGGAAATTTTTGTTGCCATTTTTTTTTTTAAAGATTAATCTGAACCTCCCTCCCCCCCCCCAAAAAAAAAGCAGATAAGAGAAATATCCACATCTTATATTCAGGAAAATGTGACAAATGTATCACTTATATGATAAGCTGGAGTAATGGGATAAGGGTTATGGGCAAGGAAAGGTTAGGAGATACAGAAAATATAAATTATCAACACTGATTATGCACAGTATCTACTATTTGCCAGACTTCATAGCAGGCAAGTTTATATATCTTATTTTCTTTAAAGTTCCTAATGTTCTTTAAGATTGCTATTATTATCCTTGTTTTACATATTTTGTAGCTGAAGCTAAGAAGTTAGGTACATTCATAATGTGACACAGCTAATAGGTGATGAATATAATATTTGAACATGTGTCTGAATCTGTCTCATAAAAAAGAAGAACACCATGCTCAACTCCGGGCCTGGAACACACCACCCTACTTCTTTAATTTTTCTCTTGTCATCCTTCAAATTTCAGCATAAATGTCATTCCTTAGAACTGCCATGATTCCCCCGAATATCTTCATTGCAAGGTATGGATTTTCTCTTCTGGTGTGTAAGCGTTTTTGCTTGGTGTTTGCTGGTGAATATATCCTTTTTGGGTGATTATTGAATGGTGAATGAATGGCAGCTGTGTTGCACTGGCGACCTAGAGTTCCTACTTTGCTCTAATATTGCTCCTCTGCATTTCCAGACCCGGTTGTGACTTTTAGACCAGTTGACTTTTGTCTTCCACTTCCATCCTGGAAAAAAAAAACAAAGTCCAGCACAATATTGCTTGCATCTCTCGCTCGAAAGGACCAGTGTACATTTCACCCATAAAACATTCACTGGGTTAAAATTATCATTCATCTCCATTCCTCATTGGGCATCAAGTTGTACATGCTCAATGATTAGTAATAAGCACCCAAAGTATGAGACATGTAGCGGGATGGTCCATTTGCATTATTTATATAATAGAATTGTGGTGGACATACATGTTAATAAATAACAATGCAGTCGTGCTGGTGTTCACTTAGACTCACAAAATGATGAGTTATTCAGCAACCTCTGGATTCTCGAAGGTAATCTTCTATTAGATGGAAACTGTCAAAGGTATCTTTTTTATTCACCGAGACTCTTAACATCGATGCTTCTAACAGGTCTACTCATCTTACTCTGACATTCTGACTACAGAAAATGGTGTGGCGCAGACTCAAGTTGACAGGATGTCATGTGTTCCTCCAGAATGCCGCAGCATTATGATGTTCATGGAAAGTCTACTTTCAAATGTATAGGGAGGCAACTTCCAAGTCTTCTCAGAAGTGCTGAAAAGTAGCAGGGTCTCCCACATGGTGGGATGAGAGCTTTCCAGATGACCACAGCATTTGTCCCAGTGATTCTCACAATCTGGAACTTTGTTTTCAGGTCACAGAACAATTTGGCATGCTCTGTCCTCGATGTCTGAGTTGGTGGTTTAACTGTAGAGAATTCTTTCCTCATATTACAATTTTGGAGGAGCAAGATCTTACAGTTCTTCACATCTTCTCTGCCATATATTTTCATCTTATTTTCTTTAGTTTTTGCAACAACTCTGAGACACTGGTTTCATCACACACACGAGCCCTGAACCTAAAGCTGAGTTAACCAACTCAGAGCCAACAAGTCTCTTCTCCAGGATTTTGATAAATGGTGAAGCAAATACTTGAACCCAGATAGGTCTACTTTGGAGCAAAAGTTCTAATCGTTCCACTACACCCCAGGCCAAATAGAGATAACATGGGTTGTGTCTTTATCATCCTTTCCCTTTTATTAAGATTTCAGGTATTATTTTCTTTCAAACACAGATATGTGTGGAAGTCCCATGATATGCCAATTACTAGGTAATACTTGGAGAAATTATGTGAACAATCACCACTCAACCTCTTATTCCATGAAACTCTAGAAACCTTAGATCTACTTAACGTTATTATTTTAAAAGTCAGAATGAATAAGTATGGGCTTTTTTTCCCCTCTAAATTCAACATCAGCCTGAGGACTCTGTCTTCTGGCCACAGCACACCAGATCTACCATTCCACTGAAATTGTGTTCCAAAAGTAATCTCTAGGAGGCAGTGTTTGGACCTCCTCTTGTAAACTGAAGTCCTGCTTTGCAGAAAGGTAGGATTCTCATTTTGCTGTTAGGCTTACCAACTCCCTTGAATCTCAGGAAATGTCAGGCTAAGCCAGTGTTGTTCCCCCAGGTAGCATGGGGAGGAAGGGAGCAAATACCATCTGCCCTCTTGTGGTTGGTGAGGGACTTCTCCATCTTGGGGTCATTCTGGGACCTGAAAGACAGCCTGCCAGTCATTTGACTTAAATTGTTTACTTATTTTTCTTCTTTTATTGGTACAATGGAAGTACACAGTTTATGTTATCTTACTGTTAACCTTTTCTCTCAACAAAGTATATATCCACCCCTCTTGTCACCTCACAGAGATTGCTGGTGTCTGGGTCAAGCTTTGATTGATACTCTCAGTCTTTTGAGATGGTCCATTCCAGGGTATGCTCCTTGTTTTGTTGTTGTTGTTGTTGTTTTACTTCTATTTTTATGCCTACTACTATTAATTTGCTTTTATGACCCTCTCCTAGAACCTAAGAAGATGTGAATTTATCTTTATGATCAGAATAAATTCTTATGAGTAGTTTTAAGAATAGAACTCTTTGGGAAATTAGACATAGATGTAAACATGTTTTTTAAGTATTTAAGCCTTCCTATAAAGGATTTATCTCACTGCTGAAAGAATATTTAGATTTTTTTTTTAAAAAAGAAACTTATTGCTAATTCCCATCCTCCATTTTCTAGGTCAATGGTCCTCAAACTTAATCATGTTTTGACACTCCCTTGATAATTTTATTGGTGAGCCCAACTTTGAGAACCACTCTGAATCTAAGCCTAGAATGTGAAAAATAAAAAAATAAAATCAAAATCATATAGTAGAAGGTCATACTGATTACTTAGATACACCCTTGTTTGTGAGAAAAGTAATAAGTAGAAAAAATTGAAATAAGACTCAAACAAAGGTTATTACCCTAAGATAATGATCAATTCAGTCTCTTACTATCTGCTAATTTTAAGCATTTAAAATTCACAGAAGTTAGTGCTAGAATTTTTGTAATTCTTGAACCTTATGTGAGCAGAAAAAAAACAAAACAGAGCATGTAATGAAAAAAATCTTTAAATCTACTCAAAGTTCTCAGAGCAGCAGGTCTGATGAATTGCAAGTAGGAATGATGGGGAAAATGGATGGCAAGTGCTCACTGGTGCTCACAGTGCTGAAAGTATGTGTGTTGGGAAGTTTTTGACACCCTTTCTTGGCACCCTTATAATGTCTGTGGTCTGTATATTTACAAACTTTGGGTTGTGTAGATATTTGTCTTGCCATTTTATTGTGTTTTTTTTCTTATTGAACAAAAACTATTCAAGATACCTACTTATTTTACTATATTTTGTGCTGGTGATAAAATATTGTATATGTTGATAAAAATGTATCATGTTTTCCTCCTCCAGACATCCAGGGAGTAAAGATAATGTCTGTGCCCCTTCTCAAAAATATATCTAGTCAAAAAATGTAAATGATGTCCATTTATACAGATGATCCCCAACTTACTTCTTAATAAGCCCATTGTAAGTTAAATTTGATACTGCATTTAATGCACCCAACCCATGCAGCCTCATAGCTTAGCAGCACACAATTCTGCAGTGTTGGTTGTTTGTTATGTTACTGCAGGGCTCACTGGAAGCTTCAGCTCATTGCCACTTACACAGGATGGCAAGGGAGAGTCATGCTGCATATTGGTAGCCCTAGAAATATTGAAATCCAAAATGTAAACAGCAGGTTACACTAAAAGTATTGTGCTTTCACACTGTCATAAAGTCAAAAATTCTCAAGTAAAGCCATTTTAAGTAGGACTATTTGATGCTCAACCACCTTAGAAAAGAGGAATTCATGGGTTTTGTAATATTAGATGCATACAAAATAGGAAATAGAACATTAAACTGAAGAGTCTATACAGTTGAAAGAGGAAACTACACAGATGGTACAAAGCAACCAGGTTCAAGAGTGTTGGTCAAAACATGATATATATATATAAAAGTCAATGTGAGTCAATTAGCCAAAATCACAGAGTTTAGCACTATATAATTAAAAGTATTTTTAACCAAACAATGCCTTAACTAAAAAAATAAAAAAAAATTCAACTAGATCAGTTGAATTTTTCTTTGAGGACCTCAGCAACTTGGTCATCCTTCACAGACTGAAGCACTTTGGAAACTAGTGACTGTATTTCTATTGGGTTGCAGTGTGATCAGAAAGAGATCCTTTATTGCCATGTGTCATGGTTACATGTAGAATGTCCCCCAAAGAGCTTATGTATTAATGGTCAGTTGGTGTAATTAAATCATGAGGGCTGTAACCTCATCAGTGGATAAAGCTGTTGTAATGGATCTTCTGGGTGGTAACCTAGAGAGATGGCGTGTGGCTGGAGAAGGTGAGTCCCTGGAGGTATAGCTTTGGGGACTGTGCTTTTGTCTTTGAATCCCCTTGCTTTTTTTGCTCTCTTGCTTCCAGTTTCTGTGATGAGAGAACAGAGTCTTGCTCCCTCCTCTCTGTCTCTCCCTGCCCCCCTTTCCACATCACGATGTGAACTCTGCAGACCTAACTTTACTTGGACTGAAACTCTGAATGAAATCTCCAAAACTGTGAGCAAATAAATCTTCCTCCCTCTAAGTTGTGTGGTCAGTTGTTTTGCATTATAGCAGTGAGGATGCTGACTGAGATACCATTCCACTCACTCTCGGGTCTTATTCTCAGGTTGTGTGGATCTAGTCACCCCTCTATTTTTGTTTGTTTGTTTTTATTTTTTGCTTTGTTTTGTTTTTTCTAGAGAAAACAAAGCTGGATGTTTCTCATTCATTTACTCATGAATGGAAAGCCATGTTTTGGATCCGATGTTTAAATGTTATTTTTTTGTAATATCAATCCGTAAAACTAAATTCATACATTTCTTTGAGAGCAAACAATATTATATGCTGGAATATTTAGTTTTCCACTGGGTAAGCTACAAGATTAGAGTTGAGAAATATGTTTTGAAGACACAGGCTCCTGAGACCAACAATGCCTGAGGTCAACTCATGGATCTTGGTATTCTGCCTTGTATAGAATGCTGTATGTGTTTCTCTCCTGATCAGAGGGACAGAGGATCAGCTGGATAGAGAGCATGAACTCTGAGCTTTAACTCAGGCTGACCCCTCCAAGTTGCAGGTGAGGGAGGTGAAGTCCTTATGGTGGACACTTTGATCCAGTAAATGGAAAGAAGTGATTGATCAATGAGTGTTGAACATAAGGCATTGTGTCATCAAAATTATGATAAAATTTGGGACACTTTTTAGACTAAGAAATTAGGAGTTAAATATTTGCTACCAATTGTTTGTTTTGCCAGATTTATTTAAATTTCTGATTTTCTTAAAAATTCACTGGAGTTAGTATTCATGAAAATTCAGAGGTGTGGGATATTGGCACAGAGATGATAAAGAGTTAAAATTATTTTTTAGCTATGCTATCTGCCTAAACTGCCCTTAACAAGATCATTTTTGTGCATGAAATTTTGTACCTCATTACCCCTAATTACATCCTTTAAAAGTCATTCTTTGAAAATGCAGAATGAACAATGTAGAATAGAAAATACTTATCTTTATTCTATTCTTGTTAATTGTTGAGTCTTATTCTTAAATCTGACTTCGGCATTTATCTCTTTCTTTCTCAAATGAAATGTCTAATTCTTAGCTAAACTTCAGACACTTTTTCGTTTAGGAACCAGGGAGTGAAATGTACCATTGCAATGAACATAGAAGAAGAAACATTATCATCCCTTCGTCTTTAGTACTTTCTTTGTCCCAGCCTAAGGACAGAAATAATGTCTTGCAGAGCTCTTGAATCTGGACAGTACTTAAAATTGGTGTGTTAAGTGGGAATATGTATCAAATACATTTTTGGTGAACTGAGTGACAATGATGGAGTTGCATAGCTTGTGAGACATCCTGTCTAATCTTGAATACTTCCAGATATTATAAATGATCTTCTTATTTTGATATCACTCCCCTCCTATTAGCTTGTACCACATCGTTTTCTCCTTACAGCCTTCCCAAGTCTTCTAACAACTCTCCCATGTCAGGCTAACAAATATATGAAGATAATTATGTTATACTTCTGAGGGTTTTTTTAGACCATTATTCCTCACTCCAGGTTTCTTCATTTCTTGCCCTTAAATTCAGTCATCCTATCTGCTCTTCTCTGAACATTCTCTTATATATCTGCTAAATATCTCACAGTAAGTAGGATTCTAAATCGGATCTAGTCCTCTGAATGATTTGTTCAGGTAAAATAAATAGAACCATCTTTGCTATTGCTCGAATGCAATTCCACTAGTGCTGGAAATACTACCAAGGCATAGTTGCCTATTTTGAGAGTCACATCACTGTGTTAAACCAAAATGGTTGCTTCTTCAACAAAATCTTAGCTTTCCTTAGCTAGATCATCATGATCTCACTCATATTGTTTTTTGAGCAACAAATATTGTACTTTACACTATTCTCCAACATACATGTATGTATGTATTATACTGAATATTTGGGAAGTACTTATTTTGTAATAGGTACTTTACATATATTATCTAATCCTCACAGCTACTTTATAATCACTGTCTTCGTATACAAATGAGGCTACTGAGGCTTGGGGATGCTCATATACCACTAGTAGGTGATAGAGCCTGCACTTGGCTATTAAGAAGTTTGCCATTGAATCCCGGCCCCCAGGAATCTCAAAATCCTCTTTCTACCTGATGAGATAGTATCAGAGTCACAATGTGCTTGCCTAGTACCTGTGGTTCCAAAGAATTCTCTCCACCAGGAAATTAACTAGTTGGATCAGACACATTTGAGAATGATCACAGAGGTGTGAGAATATGTTCTGTGCCAAGAACAGTGCTTGTGGGATTGTGCAAGGGTCCTCCTTCCATCTCCTCTGATGGCAATGTCCTCCCATCTGTATCTATGATAACTTAAAATTTTGCTTCATAAGAGGAACTGGCCACACCATGGCCCACATTTTGGCAGTAATAGCTTGGGTTAGGCGTGATCCTGAATCTCCTCTTTTATTTTTTTTCATACTGGGGATTGAACCCAGGGGCATTGTACCTCTGATCTACACCCTTAGACTTTTTTATTTTTTGAAACAGGGTCTCACTAAGTTGCTGGAAGTCTCACAAAGTGGCTGAGGCTGGCCTTGAACCTCCTGTCTCAGCCTCCCAAATCCTGGGATTAATTGCAATTATTCTCTGTTAGAGAAGACAGGGAGAACCTGTTCAATACTGCTGCTGTGTCTCTTGCTTGGCTGAGACACTACACTGGAGACAGACCATGTTGTCAGGAGCCTCAATTCATGTATCTTCCTATTTTTGGTAAAGAATCAAGGTAGTTCCCTTCCTCTGATCACTTATTTACAAAGTTAAATAAAACTCACCTGAGAAACACTTATAGAGGAGGGTTGGGTTACCTCCACATGGAAATTGATTGAGAGAGAAAAGGAAAAAAGTACCATACACATGGTATTGAAGTAGATTAAAGGGCATTGTCTCAATGGCTAGGCTTCCTCTGTGTGGTGATCAAATTGTTTCTGCCCTCTGAATGTTGTAGTCCTATGATATTAAGATGCATCACACACAATGTCAAAGGCCCTGAGAATTTGAGGCTTAAATCTCAAACATTGTCGCATCTTCTTTCTTGCAGGTCTTTCATACAGAACTAGATCTGCTTTTTTTTGTGTGTGTGTGTGTGGTACTGGGGATTGAACTCAGGGGTATTCTACCTTCCAGCTATACCCCCAGCCCTATTTTTTATTCTTTATTTTGAAACCGAGTCTAAGTTGTGGAGTGCCTCACTAGGTGGCTGAGGCTGGCCGCAGACCCGGATCCTCCTGTCTCAGCCTCCCGAATGCTGGGATGACAAGCGTGCGCCACCATGCCCGGCTTAGATCTGCTTTTAAGATAGGTTCTCGCAAGCCATCTCCTTTCTGATGCCTGGTTAGTCACTACTAGATGCTAAGGCCTGAGTTTACATTATAATCACAGATTTCAGCCCATCCTTTCTCAGCTATAAGACTAAGAATGGTCCTTTGAATAATAAATTCCCCATCAAGCCCTGAGACTGCACAAGCATATCCTTTACCATGCTACACACCATGAAAATCTCTTTCTCTGTGTGCATGTGGAAAGAAAGAGAGAAAGGAAGGAGGCAAGTCTTTATTAAGAAATAAGTGTTCAAGAAATCCGATGACCATGAGTATATCATGTATGCAAAGTATTTGAGAGTCCTGAGGATTTGGCCAGAGTGATCACCATAACTTTTAACCGGTAACTGAATTTGTCCTATAGAATTAACTAGGCTGCAGCCAAAGCAGTGTACTGAATGATCACAAGCCACGTTTATGAACTCACATGACTCCTATGGCACATGTGGTAAGGATATTTGAGGCGTTATCAGACACCTGGAGATTTTCAATTCCTCGTTTCTAGCTCGCACGATTTATTAACAGTTCTGCTAATGCAGATAGAATACAACCCCAAATTACAGCAGTGGATGGTGCTGAGTGTGGCTCAGACTCTGCTATTCAGAGAGCAGAATATCTGCAACCTCCTTGATCATTTTTGAATCATCAGCTCCATCTTTATGTTAAATTAACAATTTAACAGCTGCTTTCATCAAAGTTCTTTTGTGTCTACCAACATGATACTGTAATTTTTTTTCTTAAATGCAGTTTCCAAGAGCATTTCTGTGTCTTTTTCATCCCAGATTACTGATTTGCATGTTTGCTCAATTTGTATACAAATGTTCAGGCATTTATATACCATCGAGGGAGCAAGAAACACCCTCCAGAGCTCTAGAGAATAATTTGATCCATCTTACCGTTCACTCACTGAAATTTCTTTTTCATTAAGGACAGGTGATGAATGAGGGCAGTAAAATATGACTGAGCAAAGGCATGCAGGCTCCTAAATGAGAAATATTCTAAAGCAGAAGAATAACCAAGGGTTCCATTGTCACATAAATTCTGTAAGTGGGAATGTTGGAAATAGAGTCAAATTTGTTTTGGAAGACATGCACTTTTTCCCTTTTTGTGTTAGTCTGCTGGGGCTGCCATACCAAATTACCACAGACTGGGTGGCTTGCATGACAGAAGTTCATTTCTCACTGTTACAGAGGCTGAGATGGCCAAGATGGAGTTACTGGTTAATGTGGTTCTCTGTGACAGTCCTCATCTTGACATGCAGATGGCCACTTTCTCATGATGACCTCGTGTAGAGAAACAGAAACAGAGAAAGGTCTGACGTCTCTCCTTTATAAAGTCAGTAATATCATCAGGCCAGAGCCCAGATCTCCTGATCTCAGTTAAACTTAGTTTGTTACCAAAGGCCCTACTGACATATACCATCACACTGAGGCTGTAACACACCTTTGGAGATGGACGTGTTCCAATAGTAACTTTTATATCTCAGAAAATATTTTAGCTTTAGATACAATTTACAGTAAGTTATCCTAATGTCCTGGGCTGGGGATAAAGTACTAAAGAGGTAAGGCACAGAGCATTTGAAGGAGAGTCTGTGGTATATTTTGGGGAGATACAGTGTAAGTCAGCTTATGGAGGTTCTCTTATGAGCTGCTAGGTCTCCTGGAACCAGAGATCCTGATGGAATGGCTAACAGAACCAGAGATCCTGATGGAATGGCTCTCAGAAGATACAGGTCATCATCTTCTGTTAGGAGCTGAATAAATGAGGAGGCATGGCTAATTATACAGCCTCCACCAAATGGGATATTCTAGTCCCATGAAGCAGTCCTCAAAGAAGGAGCTGCTCAAATGTGACCCATGTTGGAGCTTCTGAGGCCAGATAGTGTATCAAGAGCTGGGCAGGATGGAAGGGAGGAGGCCCAGGAACATTTTGGCACAAACCGTGGGGAGTTCATTGGAGTCAAGGTTCAAGGAGTAGGGGTACCAACACTGACAATCAAGTTCAAAGGATGAAAGGCTGAGTTGAGGTAGGTTAAGAGAACAGAAAGGTCTGGGCAAGTGGAGATAGAGTGGACATGAGAACAGGCAAGTGAGGGGGTATGGAATTGTTACCTAAGCCACTTGTGACATCCCTCACTTGACTTGTCTGCAATCCATGATGGAGGGAACCTTGGTCATTTAGGTTAAAGAATCAGAGGCAGTGGGGGAGGAATTCACTGCTCCCAAGGGGGCAAGAGAGCAAGAGAGATGGCTCACAAAACACAGTGGCTCTTCAAATGACCTTTGTTTACATGGGACACAGGTCGCATGTGCTCACATGCCATTGGCCAAAGCGAGTCACATGCAGGCCTGATGTCATTGGGACCGGGGCATAGGATCTTCCAATGGGAGGCATGCAAATCCTAGGTGTGTATAACACAAACAATTAGATTGAACTAGTGGCAAGAGTAATTCAGCCTACCGTATCCTTTAAAAGTATTTTCTCCCTTACAAATAAATATCTTCATCTCCCTTGTATTTTTATCTCTTCCTTCTGTTTCCTTGCAGAAACACCAGTCCTGATTATTAGGTCCAAGTTCTTTCTTTTTCATGCCTTTATCTGTGAAGATGAACACCACTATAGAGTGTGTAAAAGACAAAAAAGCACAGCATTGGCATTATTTTTCTTCTCCTCCTCCTCCTCGTCCTCTTCCTCCTCCTCCTTTTCCTCCTTCTCATTATTTTTCTTCTTCCTACTTATTTATTATTTATAATTTATTTATTTATTTTCTTTCTTTCTTTCTTTCTTTCTTTCTTTCTTTCTTTCTTTCTTTCTTTCTTTCTTTCTTTCTTTCCTTATTGCGGTACTGGGGATTGAACTCAAGGGCATTCTACCTCCAAGCTATACCCCCAGCCCTATTTTTTATTCTTTATTTTGAAATAGGGTCTCATTAAGTTGTGGAGTGCCTCACTAGGTAGCTGAGGCTGGCTGCAAACCCAGATCCTCCAGTCTCAGCCTCCCAAATGCTGGGATTACAAGCGTGTTCCTCCATGCTCGGCTTCTTCCCTTACTTCTTAGCTTCCTTATCCTCCTCAAATCTAGTCCTAAAATGCTGGGTTTCTTCAAGTGTGTGTGTGTGACTGAGGATTGGACCCAGGGGAATTCTACCTCTGAGCTACACCTTTAGCTCTTTTCTTTTTCGTTGTGAAACAGGGTCTCCCTAAATTACCCAGGCCTTGAACCTGTGATCCTCCAGTCTCAACTTCTTAAGTACTGGTATTATAGGTGTATGCCACCACATCTGGATCTGAGCCTTTCAAAATGGATATTTTTCCCTGCATGATTCCATTTATTCCCATGGCCTATTTGTAAATATTCTCAATTTCCTATTTATACATTCTTCTGCCCTCTAGATCCATGTGTTTGCTATCATTACTTGCTATCTCATAGCTATCTTAAGTTTATATTTTCACAACTAAATTCTTGTTTTCTCTTTTGCCACAAACTTAACTTAATTACCATTCTCTCTCACTACCTCTCATGCCATACAATAGCCACACTACCCAGTTGCTAAAACAAAAAGTCTGAGAACAACTTATGTTTCTTTCCCTCTCTCCCTCCTATATTCAACCCAACAAACACACAACCATAATAGATTCTATCCTCAAGTTACCTTAAGTCCACCAAGTTATTATTGTGCCTCTTTGGCTACCACTTTGTGAAATACAATTTCTCTCTTCCTGGTTCTGCTACTTGTCTGGTACCCTATCTTCTCACTTACTCTGTCAAAATAGACTTTGTGTATTTAGTACTCCTGATATTTTCGCAGAAGTTTTGGTGATTTGTGAAACGATTGATTCTTTAGTTTAAGTTGCTACCCATGCAGCATTCTGGTAGGGATGCAAGTAGATAATAAAGATGGTTCCCACCTTGAAGAATTGCAGCAGGAGAAAGTCAACTGTGTATGTATTTTTGTAGCAAAAACTCAGAAAAAAGCATTGGAATGATTCTCTATTTTCTCTCTTCCCATTCCAAATGAAAACCTCATGTACTCTTTGCTGATATCTGAGCTTTCAATTAAAGTCATCCTTGCTGTCCAAACCCTTGCTTCATTTTTATGACATCTGCAGTCATCTGGTGCCCATCTAGATCCCCGTAGCTGATGGGACAGAGGCCTCCTCAGAGCACCAATGGGCTTTCACCAGAACCTGCAATCTCTTGCTGCCTGAGTTAACTCCATCACAACTGCTAGACAGACCTCCAAGACACAGCCTGATGCTGCCATTCCACTGACACCCCACTGAACCAAGGGGCATCCCCCCAGTTCTTCTCACGGCACCCCGTGTCTCCCTCAATACCTCCTGCAAGCTTTTTTAACACAAAGCCCTCAGAAGCTGCTCTAGCCCATACAAGCCAGTCAGAAGAGCAACTTTAGTGTGTTTGGTGAGTTTGTGGTTATTATTTTCCGAAGCCTCATACCTTTGAGTGTACTTTGTCATGCTTAGTTCCTGTTACATGCCTATGAATCTTCTGTGACTCAGGCCAGGTGTCACCTTCTGTGGAAGCTTTTACTGACCCTTCTAACTTGGAATGAACCCTCCTTTGATTCCTCATTATGGCTAAATCTACTTATTCTACGCATTGGTTTAGTACCTATCTCCCAAAGAGTTGCACACTTTTTTTGAAAACAGGGCTTGGTCTTGCCCTTTGTCCTCTAGACCTGCACATTGTACCTGCTGGCACACAATAAATATGCAATTTATTGTGAACGTGCACATCTTTTTTATAAGTCAGATATGAACATGAGTTTCACTAAGCTGCTTTCAGTGTATTGCATCAAGGAGCAAATGAGCTTCAGGTCCTTTCTTTAGGGTAAGATTGGATTTGCTGAGGAAATAAAGCTAAGCCAGCCCCCAGAAGCACTGAGTAGAAAAGGGAGTGCACTGGTAGTATAAAACTATGGGATATGTATACAATGGAATTCTACTCAGCCATAAAGAACAAAATTATGTCATTTGCAGGGAAATGGATGGAACTGGAGAACATTATGCTAAGTGAGATTAGTCAGTCACAAAAAGTGAAAAGTTCGATGTTCTCAGTAATATGCGGAAGCTACGGGAGGAAACAGAACATAGGAGGGACTCCAGACAAAGGAGAAACCTTACGTGAGTAAAGAAGGCGACCTAACTGAGGGAGATAGGAGAGAGGAGGAAGGAAATTGAAATGATACACATACACTAACTTATCAAAGCCAAACACTATACTGAGCACAGGAAGGAGGGAAGGGGGAGGAAATTGGGTGGGAACTGGGGAAGGGCTAAATGAGTGCTGTGTGCATGTATGTCTCTACTATCCTGAAATTCATCAAGATGTGTGATTACAATGCACCAAAATTTTAAAAACTAATTAAACATAAAAATAAATAAAAATGTAAGTTAAAAAATGCAAAGAAAGTAGAGGAGGTTGAAAGGAGATTTCTCTCACTTTCCAAGTTTTGACAAAGTTCAATTAACATTGTTTTAGCAAGCCAGACCCTGATGGTTGGCTCTGAAGCCTCTGGGAGTAACGACTTTCACAGAAATGTTCGCATCAATCTAAAATCACTGGTGTTCCTGTCCAGGTAGCCAGAAGAAAAGCAACTGAGGGAAGGGTCAACAGATACGTTGGATGAAAAACAGATGCTAAGCAGTGATGAGCATTTTCAACATGAGTGATCTCCTCCCCCCGTGCAGAGCTCCTGGCAGGATGTCTGTAGAGATACAGGCATTGGCATTGGGTTTTTGGCCCTCCAGGAAGGCCACGTCACGTGGTGTGCTCTCTCTGTGAGAAGGCTGCCAAGTCATGATGCTGAGTGGATGCAAAACTGGAAGGTCATGATAGCTAAAAGAGCAGTCCATTGACTCTCAAAGTGTGAGATGATCTTCAGGAGCCAAAGATCAGCACAGTTTCCAAAACCCTACCTGCTGACTAGCTGCATCAGAATCGTCAGGTCCTGACCCCAGATAACTGGATCAGGGTCAGAAGGATGGGAGCTGGGAATATATATCT
The DNA here is from genome assembly GCA_004027655.1 of Graphiurus murinus. NCBI lineage: Eukaryota > Metazoa > Chordata > Mammalia > Rodentia > Gliridae > Graphiurus > Graphiurus murinus. The sequence goes on from PVLC010014348.1 coordinate 19,284, forward strand.
TACCAGGCTATCCAGGTGATGTTAATACTTGAAGGGATTTAGTGGTGCCTAATCTGCTTTGAAACTTCAGAGGGATGGCTCTGTAACTTCACCTCATCTTAGAACGATAGTTCTGTAACTCTGCCTTATCTTAAACTGAACTCTAGGGGAGTTTTCAAAGCATGTCCAAGCTATACTCTCAACCAATTAAACCTGAAAGTAAGAGATCAAGACCAAAGAGCCTCCAATTCATAGACCCTAGCAACAGATTCCAAGGTGCAGCCAGCATAAGTGCCTCTCTTTCCCCATGGTTCACATGCAAGGCTGAGGGTCCTTTCTGCTGCACTTGGAAAAGCTTTAATAAAGACTATGCTATAGCAGCTCTAGGTTGTGGAAGCATTCCCGGGGGTAACTTTGCAATAGCGAATCTTGCTCATGCCATTCAAACTGGCAGAAGACCACCTTGCAACAAATGGAAATAATTAATCTATGCAGGAAATTACTGCTGAGGCAGCTCATAGCGCTGCGAAAAATGTCAAGCCTGGAGTCAGGAGACCTGATTCTGTTGTTTCTTACCAGAACAATCTGGAGCAAGTCGTTTGACTATCCTGCACTGCACTTTCTTTACCAGTTAGGTAGATGTGGCATCACCAGCCTTGATGTGTGGTTGCTATTCTATTTTATTAAAATATCTGACTGCTAACATATTCAAATGGTCATGGTGCTTTAGAATGGAGTTGGGGGAGCAATTAGGAATTCTCTGTTTCAATCTGGAGGGAAATGCTCATTAATTAATATATGTAATTTTCTTATTTGTTTTTCCAGCATTTTGTTTCTGGCAAGGGTTGCTAAATATTCTATTCTTTTGTTTGAGAGTAATTCTCTGTCACATTTTCTTAATTGGCCCATAGGTTCTGCAGCATTGGTACCTATTTTATCTATTGCTACTCAATGTGAGGGAAGAGGAGAGGAGTACCTTTGTTGCCTAGATATCTGATAAAGTCCAGATCCATCTGGAAACCATTTGGAGTTCACGGGCAAATGAAGTAGGTCACAAAATGCTAAGAAATATCAAGAGAAAAAAAAATAAACTCCCAAGGTTGAATTGGAAGTTAAGGTCTGAGCTCTTAGCTTTCTTAATGATGCCTTCTCTTGCCATGGCAACCACATGTGATGTGAGTTGCCATGGCGAGGAGAGAGGACGGCAAATAGGAGAGAACTGTGAAACACTGCCCTGGGAAAGGCATTTCTGAGACTTGGAAAAATGTAGCCTGAGACACATCACCTTGATCTAAGCCTCATTTGTGCGGATCAGTGGTCATCATGTCCCACTGAGGCTTAGTACTCTACACCTTCGACTCTTTGCTGTAGGATGACCAAAGCTATGGGATCTCCGAAAGTAGGTCCAGGGCTCGGTGACTGTAAAAGCACAAATCAAGCACTGAGTCCATGCAAGAGCGCTCTGCAACTGTGAAGCACCCATGACAGTAGGAAGGAGCAGTGGGCTCATGCCAGGCTGTCAACATACACATTCTCAGTAGAAAAACTCAACTTAAACACAAAAACAGCCAGGTGTGGTGGTGCATGCTTGTAATCTCAATACATGGGAGGCAGAAACAGGAGGATCTCAGGTTTGAGGCCAGTCTCAGCTATTAAGTGAGATCCTGTTTCAAAATAAAGCATATAAAGTGCTGGAGGTGTAGCTCAGAGGTAGAACGCACCTGAATTCTATTCCTAGTACCAAAGAAAAAAATCAAGAATGAGAAGCTTGACTTGACAACAGAGAATCAGGGCGACTGGAGTTCATCCTTTTCCAAGGTCCTCTTGAGAAATGAGCAGGGGCAATTTGAAGGGTGTTTCCTGAGCTGCCACTCAACACCAGCACATCTCCCCTTTGGGTGTTCTCTCAGCTTCTGAGATGATTAGAGATACAAGGGTGACCCATTTCTACAGACTAGAACTGCTACTGAACTGTTAAGAAATTAGCAAAGTTGAAATTCCAGGATTCGAAGAAACCTAGAGACCTGTTAAAAGGGTTATTCCTTTGACCATTTATCCTTGGCTTGGAGCACAGGAGACGTGCATTCAACAGTTCTCACATTAATTTCAACTTTCAAATTGGTCTCTTTTCAGCCCTCTTCTGCTAGTGAGTTGAGTTCTCACAAAATTGAAATAATCTGATTGCTACATTTCCTTAGTCAAGGGGAGAAGAGTGTACACAAGGCTTGTTTTCAGCATTGGACAATTTTCATGGAGGGAATGGAGGAAATGTCAAATGCACTTACAATTTTTCTGAGGACTGGAATGGACCATATCTTGTGACGGTCCTGTTGGTGTAATCTACTCCTTTATTCATAACCGATGTTAAATAGCAAGCCGAGGCGATACATCCTGATCTTGCTTTCCTTCTCTTTCTTTTCATAGAAAAATTGCAAGTGGTTAATTCCTTGAAAGAAAAGAAGATCGCGAATGTGTGGGGTGATGGTCAGGAGTCTCTAGCCCAAGGAGGAAGGTGCTGATGGTGGAGCATATTGGAGGTCACAGCAAGCTGGCTCTGTGCTGGCACCCTGAGTGGTCACTCGGGCTGGTCTTCCTCTCAGGATTGACTGGAAGGTGCCATCATGCAGGAACACCTATACTGAGGATGTAGCCTCAACGTCAGTTGGGTGTGGGGCCTAGGCTTGTCTGCACACAGGTCTTGGTGTGCAGATAATCCGTGAGGAGCCACGTGGAGCTTCTGCCTCATAGGCATGGACCTCGGGGCCTGGCGTGGGCCTTGGGCTTCTGGCCTTTCATCTGAGGCCACCAAGTCTTCCTTGCTTCACCTGCTTGTCTTTCTGGATTTCCAATTCCATATTTTACCTTTCTGTGGATGGCCCTTCTTTCTTAATTACATGCCACTGCTAGATGGGTTGGAACGTTGCCTCTTCCCTCTCTCACTAACTGGGATGGATCCAGGTAGTCATGTCAGTCTCCTAGCTGACCCCACTTCCAGGAAGGGCTGGCTCTGCATGCAGCAGCCAGCAACTGTCTGCTTCTCTGTGTCGTCTCCGCTGAACAGCACCTCCTCATCACAAGGATGTCAGAGCTGGAGATGGAGGCACGGGTATGCTAGAGCAAGCGGACCTTTGTCTAGAGCAGTTGTCTCTCCAGAGCTCCCAGTGGGAGCTCCCAGAGGTACTCCTCCTCACCCAATTCTACCACTGATCTCTCTTTTCAGAAGAACCAGTCTCTAATAAATCTTCACTCCAAACTCTGCCTCTGACTTGGCTTCCGAAGAGCTTGTGACAGGCTCTTCTACTCTTGATTCGTTGTCAAAGCCAAGGCTGTGTGCTCTGGTTCGAGCATGAGAAGTAAGACTCTGGGTGCTTCTCCATGGACAAGCATCAAATAAGGTCACTTGCTCCAGTGTCTACCCTCCCAGGTCCTGAGGAGGCTCTTCGGTGCTGCAGGTGGAGCCGCTGGCCTTCCTGTGACGACACCCAGTCAGATCATCTTTTCTTACTGTCAAAATCTGCCTATGGCCATTGCTGTGGAGTCTGAAGGACATGTCTCAACTGATTTCTGTCTTAACTTCTGTAGTAACAGCATACACTTGCAGTGTGTGTGTGTGTATGTGTGTGTGTCTGTGTGTCTGTGTGTGTGTGTGTGTGTGTGTGTGTGTGTGTGTGTGTGTGTGTAGAACTTGGAATTGAATCCAGGGGCATTCTACATCCGAGCTACACCCTAAGCCTTATGTTATTTTATTATTTATTTTCTTAAATTTTGAAACAGAGTCTTGCTAAGTTGTTAAAAACCTTGCTAAGTTGTTGAATCTGGCCTTGAACCTGTGATCCTTCCATCTCAGTCTCCCAAATACTGGATTACAGATGTGTGCCACTACACCAGGTACCTTTTTATAAAGGTTGTACAAAAAAAAAGAAAAGTTCATCTTTCATGCACAGAGAAAATTCCATCTTTTTCATGTTGATAAAATGTTGGTTTTTGAATGTTATTTATCAATATTGGGCTAGCGTTTTGGATTTGACACTTACCACTTGAACACTTTTGTCTGTTTCTTCATGTCTAAAATTAGATAACAGCACCTAACCCGCCTCCTTCCAGGGCTGATGTGGTAGACGGAAGAGAATGCGGAAATGCATACAAACACCTTGATGACTAAGACATCTTTTACGTGAGCGTGAGCGGGCTGTGAGAATCATGGCATTGTGGTTATACAGCTGTTTGTAGTTGTGGGTTGGACACTCTAGGGCTGGATTCATTCTCTTCCAGTTGCAGTTGCACTGAGGCTGACAGGCCCAAGAGGGCTGTGACACGGTGCAGCTTTATACTGAGGACAGAGCTTTGCTCTGGCCTGGGCTTAAACAGCTCATATGGAGATTGATCCTTGACCTTGGCTCATTAACTTCATCCTCTGGTGAATTGCAGGGGCCAGCTCTAAGGAACTTCTGTGAACACAATTTTATTTGTGCTCCTGAGATCGGAGCCATCGGTGCCCAACCCGGTGTGTCATCTGATGCTAACTCGACAGTTTCCAGGGGTACAAAAAGATCTCTGTTTTAAAGGACAACATGAAAGAAAAATGTGGAAAGTATTATAACTCTTGATTTATAAGAGCAGGGTAATAAACACAGAAACTAGGATGCTTCAGAACCTGAAAGAAGCAAAAGAAATGAGTCTCCATCTCCTTAAGACCACAGTGAAAAAAGGATTACTCTGCTCTCAGGGCAGGGGAGGCGTCTATGGTGGTAACATGCTATTGTAATACAGTTCTCCTTCTTCATCCAGATTGAATTCTCACACTTTGTTAGTTTAATTTGGTAGCATAATCCTACCTCTGAGTTAGCCAAGGCATGGAGCTGGGCACCTGTACAATAGGGTGTCTTGTTTTTGTAAGACCAAAGTTTCTCTTTTACAAATATGTAGGAAGCGTCTACTCAACCGGAGCCCTGGGGTGCAAATGTGATGTCTTCCATGCGCTGCCCCACAAGACATCCGGGATCACCTTCCCAGAGGACGGGAGCTGTGGACAGTAACCTGATCCCCATACACATCTGGGTCCTTTATCACTGCTTTATAGTAAAGGCAGAGAGCAATGCTAGAAAGATGTGATTGGAAGAACAGGAAACAGAAAGAGCCTCCAGGTGCCCGATGGGCTCCCGTTCTGGATGGATCTTTCCGGGTACTGTTCAGAATCCCCTTCCACAAATTGGCCCTTGAAGAAGGTCTATTCCCCATCCCCTGAGGATCTGGAGCACTCTGATTCATAGGACTGCCTCTTTCCTTGCCCACAGTCATATGGCTGCCATTCTCAGAGAGTAGGTGGTGAAGAACCAGAGGATGTGGACAGATAAAGAATCACCATCATCACCATCACCATCACCACCATCATCATCATCACATCATCATTGTTTTAGTTTGATCGGAGGCACAATGTCCCCTTGTCCACTCCGTACACAATGACGTTGCCCTGTACTTACTGCATTGAGTCCTGGCTACAGCCCTGATATGCTCAGAGAACCCTGGACACTAGAGCTCGCTCCATTGGACAGGCTCTGCAGACTGGTCCCAGGCACGCACCTTAGGTAGGTAACACTTGTCTCCTCCTTCCCAGCAAGCCTCAGTCTTTACACAGCTTGCTTAATGGATCCAGAGGGAGGAAGAGTTCCTTAGTGAAGAGAATATGTATGGCCTGGTCTGAATGAGGATCGTATACCGTCAAACGAGCAGGGGAGTACGGGCTCAGGGAGAGACAGCTTACAGGTCTCAGAGAGACACATGGGGATCATATCACAAGAGTTCTAAACATCAGGGTTGGGGGTGCCTTTCCTCTGAATTTGGAAGCATTGGTGAGTTTGAACATTCTTTTTCTGACTACGAATTTATTTTATACTATTATACCAAATGTGGTAAAACTTCTTATAAGGACACTATTAAGAGAGACATAAAATAACTCAACATTTCTTAGGTTTTCTATTCCATTATGTTTGAAAACGCATGACATACTGAATACATGCTGTATTTTTTTTTTTTTTTACATACTTTGTAAGCATACATCTTTGTTAGGTACAAATTGATAACCATATATGAGCTCACAATTCTCATTTGACCCCTTGCCCGAATTCCTGCCCCGCTCCCTTGCCCTCCCTCCCTCTCAAGTTCAGTTTAGTGAGTAACCTTGATATACATTAGTGAGCCCCCTTCCCCCCGTCCAACCCCTTCAGTTAAATCAACTTCTTTGCTTTCGAGGGTCTCTCCTTTTTCATCTGGAGACCCTCCCATACCCCATCTTCTCGCTAGCATCCGCATATTAGGGAGAACCTATGCATTTTTACTCTTTGTGACTGGCTAATCTCACTTAACAACATAATGTTTTCCAGTTCCTTCCATTTCCCTGCAAATAACATGATTTTGTTCTTTTTTTATTTTTTGTAGTTATTCGTGCAATGTAGCATACATCTTTGTTAAGCACAAGTTGTTAACAACATATTTGCACACAATTCCACAATTCTCATTTGACCCCTTCCCCAATTCCCACCCCATTCCCTCGCCCTCCCTCCCCCTCAGGTTCAGTTCAGTGAGTGACCTTGGTATGATTGTGTAAGAACATCATGTGCCTTAAGGTGTCCCTCTGCCCTGTGCATCCACTAAAATTAATTCAACTTCTTAGCTTATTGAGGATCTCTCCTTTTCATATGGAGACCCTCCTGTGCCTCATCTTCTCCCTAGCATCCGCATATTAGGGAGAACATATGCTTCTTTACTCTTTGTGACTGGCTAATCTCACTTTAGCTTCTTCACTTAAAACTAAAATAAATTATGTTTATGTTACTCATTTGTCATTATAATTTTATTTGGGGGGGTACTGGGAATTGAACTCAGGGACATTCTATCTCTCAGCTACATTACCAGCCCTCTTGTATTGTTTATTTTTGACACAAGATGTCACTAAGTTACTGAGGCTGTCCTTGAACCTGCAATCCTCCTGTCTCAGCTTCCCAAATTCTAAGATTACAGGCAAAAATCATCACATCCAGCTCATTATAACTTTATTTTAATGAGTAAATATAGTACTTTCACCTATGAATCACAAAGTACTTAATCATTACATCATTTTTATGACATTTACATGATATCTGTTTTATTTGCTAATATAAATAGCAAGAAAATTGATTTTTATGTTTGTAGATTTTTATATAGTTCACATATTTATTGGTCATTTGTATTTTTCTTTGCTGATTACCCAGTCAAGCACTTTTATTTTCATTCACCTAATGAAATTATATATTTATAATTTCATATATATGTATACAAATTATATATACATATATACATATATGTATATATATACATATATACAGTTCACATACACACACATGTATATATAAATTCCATGTGTAGTAAAAAAAAACACTATTGGTCAAGTCATATGACTACCTAGATTTTCTTTCAAAGACCTCTATTCTTAAAATGTTAGCATACACATTTGGATTTATTTTATTTCATGTGTGTGTGTATGTGTGTGTGTGTGTGTGTGTGTTTTAAGTTGGGATGGATGAGCCAGTTGTGGTTATGCATGCCTGTAATCCCAGTACTTGGGAAGGAATCCAGGTTCAAGGACAGCCTCAACAAGTAGTGAGACTCTCATCAGACCAGTGAGAACCTGTTTCCAAATAAAAATGAAAAATAGGGCTGGGGGTGTAGCTCATAGTTAGAATGCCTGTGGGTTCAATCTCCAGTACCCAAAGGGAAAAAAAATAAGTTAGGATGGCTGGACACTTCATAGAGTGGGAAGAGAACAATCAATAAGAGAAAGAACTGGTACCACACCCACGTGTAACTCTTCTCATTGACTTCGGGTGATCTGTTGCTCGGAGAGGTCTCCGAGCCAGCTGATCTCATCTTCCCTCCTCTGGAATACTGTTTTAGAATCAGACCTGCCATGCCCCACCTTTGATGTCTGTTTCGTGACCCAAGAGGATTGCTCCAGCATTTCCCACCTGTCCACGTGGCACTGAGAGGCAAGGTAAAAGCCACCCTTCTTCTTATATGTAAATGCTGAGTTCCTTGGACCATCTGAAACAGCAGATCTCGAAGGAAACCTTCAATTTTTTCTTCATTACACTTCATTTCTGCCCATAGATCCACTTGATTTAACACAAATCTATCTCTGTCTTGTACAGTTTTACTAAATCAACTAGAGTTAGCCAATACACATGATCAGTTGGGACCTGGGCTTCTTTGATGTTCTGTGTTCCCCACATATGTGTTTAGTTTCAAAGGAGCAGGGAAAGGAGGATAGACCATTTTCCTTTAAAGAAGTGACCCCAAGTGGATGTCACCCCCTTCTCTTCTCCTTAGTGACAACTTAGGTGTATGACCACATGGAACAGTCAGACTGCTCAGAAATGGTGACCATGTGTTCAGATAAAAATTATTTTACCATGTAAGTAGAAGAGCAATGGATTTTACAGACTAGTTTGCATTTAGCATCACAAATGTCCACTTCAAGATTTTTTTTAATTATTATGATTTGCATGTATTTGGGGGATGCAATGTGAAAATTTGATGCATGTGTACAATGTGTACTGATCAGATCAAAGTAATTAGCATATTCATCTCCTTATCATTACATTTGGAGGCTTTGAATGCCTTTTTTCTAGTTTTCATTTAAAGAATGTTAAGGTGAAAATGCTTGGTACCATGTGCATGTATGTCTATATCACTTTGAACCTCATTGCGATGTATCATGAACCAATAAAATATTAAAACACAATTTAAACTTAAAATGATTTAAACTACCCTGATTTGATCAGAACACATTGCTTACATGTATTAAATATCTACAATCATTTTGTGTTACTCAAACATTTTCAGTGTTTATATTATGGTTTTTAAACCTCATATTAAAAAGAAAATGCACTTGAGGAGGAAGGGCGAGGGAGTGGGGAGGAAATTGGGGAAGGGTTAAATAAGAAATGTGTGCATATATGACTTTACCAGCTTGTACCTAACAGAGATGTATGATTACAATGCACCAATTAAAAAAAAAAAAACGGGGGTGAGGTTTCTGGGTGTAGGAATAGAAAGTCTACTTGATACCCAAGTACATGGTGCCAGTTAAATGCTCTCTCAAATGTGTCCCCGTGGGCAAGAATGCCCCTTTCCTGGTGTTTTCTCACATGGATAGAAAGAGGTTGGGTGACATTAGCATTTTCCAGAAATCTACCCAATAAAAAATTTTAAAGAGACTAGTAGTTATTTTGGGACAATAAACTTCTACACACAAAATTAGAGCGTGATTAACATTTTATGGACATTTGGGAAATGCACAATGTCATAAGAGAGGTTCTGATCATCTTTCCATGAATAATTTCTAACCCACGTGCAACACTTTGTTTCAGTCACAGAATAGCACATTACTCACTCACCTATTAACTTCATATAAAACTCAGTGTGGGAAACACCGCGCTAAATGGTCTATGAAGTTCCTTCCTGCTTGAGGCTCTGTGATACCGAAGTACATCACCAAGCTTCACCGCCCGTCAACATCTACTTAATTATTTACTAAATCTGCCTATAGCCGCCCGTTTCTGAAATCAAGTTAAGGAATCTTATGACAAAAGGCCTTTAAGTAAGGCTGAGTGCCAACAACAGATATTGAAATAGAAAAGCAAGATCAATGTATGCCTTTACCTGAATTGGCCTGTTAGATTTGCTGGCCAGTCAGCTAGCTAACTAGTTAAGCTCCCGTAGAATGGAGGCGGTTAAACTGGAGGAAGAGGCTTAAGTAGCTGAGGCTCTCTGCCAAGGGAGGGGCTGGTAGAGGGCTGGTTTGAGGGAGTTGGCATAGATACACCCCACGCAGGCAGAGCAGGAGCCTCCCCCTCCCGCCCCAGGGCACACCGAGAAGAAGCGGGCGGTGCCAGACAGAGGGACAGCCGACTTCCAGCCTCCTTAGTAATTTTGCTTAGGGCTGGCATTGTGTGTGTGTAAATCACTCAGATAATTGCTGTAATTCTCTGCTTAGCTTGGCTGCTAAGACCCTTGGCTCATGAATATTCATAAGATCCATCCACACTCCACTATTACTTAAATTTTCCTAGACAGCTTTCATGCTGAGAGTGCCAGCATGTTTGTGCTGGAGTTGGTGACGGTGATGATTTCTTGTCTGGTTGGGAGCAAGGCTGAGCCTGGCCCAGGGTGCTTCTCTGCCTGCCCATCCAGGTACAGAGAAGGAAAGGCACTCTTGGTCCGTGGGGGCCCTGCTCCTCCCAAGCTTTTGCACGTGCACAGGATTCTTCCATTCATTTGCTGAGTACTGTGTAAGATGCCCAGGCTCCAGCACAGGAGATAGGTGAACAGCAGCCTGCAGCTGACAGGTTTGTGGTCTTGCTAGAAGCACAAACTAAGGATAGACCATCATAGCATAAGGAGAGTTGAGTAGACAGGATGAGCTCAGAGTGCAGGGGGAGTTTAGGGAAAGTGCCCCAAATCCAAAGGAGTAGGTAAAATCAAGAAGAGACGGCTTCTCGGGTGATTAAAACCCCTAAGATGAGCCTTAAAATTACACCACATAATAATATACACTCGTGGCAGAAAATATACATAATTAATAGGAAAGAAAAATCATTGGAAATCTTTCACCCAATCTTGTATATACTTGCAGACATTTCTCTACTCCTGTTATGTCTTTTTAGCCACGGTGACCTCAAGGAAACACGAACGATGTAGAGTTTTATAACCCTGATTTTTTTTTTGAGCTACACAAATATTTGAAGGGTGCACAAGAAGTCTCCAGGTGAAGGAGGTCAAGGAAGGTTTTTGGTTAGAGAAAGCAGCAGAGGCAGCTCGGAGGTGTGCAGAGACCCCAGGTCTTGAGTCTGGTGAAGCCCGGGCTCTGGGTGAGGCTAACTCCAGGCAGGAGGTGAAGAAAGAGAACAGGGCTGCGTGCCCTTCCCAAGGTGTAGGGAGCCTGGGCCCAACATGAGGGCAGGCAGGGGCCACTGAAGGGCTGAAGCAGAGACCTGGCAAGGCGGAATATTGTTTTAAGGGTGGAGAGAAGCAGAGGGAGTTTGGAGGAATCAACTAATCATGAAAGAGGAAAGATGGAAAAACAGAGAAGGCTTAGGAATGAGCCTTGGGAAGACCAATATTTAAAGGGCAAATAGCAAGCAGTTAACTGGGGGAAGAGGAGATAGCTGAGATTAAAGAGCCACGCCTTAGACAAGAAGCATGTTCCTGGGACTTAGAAAGAAGGAATGGTTGGGGAACCCTAACCTCAGGATTTTCCCATTGTACCTGGGCACTATGAGCAGAAGAGACTTGAGGTGATAATGCTTCCTTAGGGAGAGAGGGCAGGGTGCACAACCTTAACCCTCTAGGTGACACAGCTTAGTTTGAAAAGGACATCAAAATGTCTTTAAATAGTTATTTTTTTTTCATTTTAGTGTCTTTACATAGACTTCAACAACAACAACAAAATAATGTTCAGCCAGTGGATGAACTCTTAGCTCAACTGAATTTTTAAAATCTATTTATATTGGTGCATTGTAATGATGCATCATATTATTATATTGAGGTTTAGTGGGATAGGCGTATACATACATACATAGAAATACATAGAAACATAGTTTTTTTTTTCTTGTCTTTGACATGTTTTTGTCAAGGTTTGCATGAGAGAGAGAGAGAGAGAGAGAGAGAGAGAGAGAGAGAGAGAGAGCGCATATCATATGCAAAAACATTTAGATACAGCATAGAGCGCTACTGATACTCTTATGAAAAATTATAACACAAACTGAGAGGCAACCTCAGTTTACCTGAGACTGCTTTACAGCTTTTCTACCTGCACAAACTCTACATCTGACAAGAGTACATCTGGGTTAAAGGAAAACATCATCTGAGAGTAGCACAGCAGTGAAGCGGGAGCGGACACCCCAGCAGAAGTGGGTCTGGCCCCCAGAGGAGTGTGCCATATCCGTTTGAAGCAAAGGAATAAAGAGGCACGCCATTGGCCAACCACGTGGTGTCCAGGGGACCGGCACTGAGGGGAAGAGGCAGGGGAACTGCCAGCCACCATTCAGCTACAGAACTGACGTGCATGCAGGCGGCAATGAGCAGTATCTTCTCGTTGGGAAAAGCTGAGTTCAGACAGGCTGAGAAGTCTATGGGCTCTTGCATGAAAACTTCAGGAAAATGTTGGTAAGTCAGGTAATATTATGCATACGAAACACATTTTCTGTGTAATATATTGATATAAATTAGGAGGCAGATGTTAAATTTTTTTGTGAACAAATTCAACTTGTAAAGATGTTCACATTACAAAGTGTTGTATGTATATATGTGCCTGTCACTCTGAACTACATTATGATATGAGACTACAATGCACCAATAGGAGTATGTATATATACTAAAAATAAAACCAAAAAAGATGTTCACATCACATTGGACAGTAAGGAAAGAAAAGAGAATATCCAGTAAGAAAGAGCCAGCTCCCTCGTGACGTGTAATTAGCACATCGTGCAATTTCTTTCAAGGAAGACTGGACATACATGCAAAATCATAAATCTCAAAAGTTTTGTTTAAAAAAAAAAAAGCACAGTCCGTACAATTTAGGATATTCGTGCCATAAATTCAGGGTTGTCAAACGTCAGCCCGTGGGTCAAGTCTGTCTCTGTAAATAATTAAACAGAGATTTACTGGGACAAAGCCACCCTCATTCGTTTATTTACTGTCTATGTCTGTTTCTAGCTACAAGGAAGAACGGAGCTTCAGTTCACGTGGCCGCCAAAGCCCAGGGTATTTACTGTCAGTCTCTTTGTACTCCCTTAATGGCAACAATGAAAAATTGCTGCTTAATTTGTTAGATGCTTGTTGATGTGTTGGCAGCCATGCTTTGTAGGAAGACACACTAGGCTCCCTCCGGTCAACTTTTGCTGCTATAAGGAAAAGTGTATACTAATCCGTGCTCCCCAACATTCTCCCACCCCGATTCTGCATGCTGAGGAAGCATGGACATTCAGTGACTTGTTCCCATCCGACCAATCACGTTGATGACTCTTTGTAAACCTCCAGGAATAATACATGTGTCCTCAATTTCATGTGATGAGCTTTCCCATGGCCCATTTCTTCACTGCAAAGGAACAGACATCCCTGCTGAGCATAGAGTTTCAAAGATGTCTATCAAATGAGAGGTAGAGCCATGAAAAAAAAAAATCAGAATGTAGATTTCTGGGACCCATCCCAGGTCTGTTAACTCTCTGGAGAGAGCCAGGAAGTGGTGGGGAGGGGAAGAAAACCAAACACCCAGTGAATCAATCAGGTACAGCTCGTTATTTCACACTTTGGGAACCACTGGTCCCATCCCTAGAATCACTTCCAGCCTCTGGACTTTACAGCTCCCTGAGTGCGTGGCTTGCTTTGCATTTCATTTCTCAAAGCGTCCTCTCTGCAACTCCTTTTCCATCTTGGGAAGCTGGAGGGTATTCAAGCAGTGTGCGACTGGGTGTTGAAAAGAGTTTATACCAGTTGAAATGTGTGCTGTTCTGTTCCCTGCATTAATACCTGTCGAGACTTTAAGTGCGGCAGCTGGATTCCTGTCCGGGTGCTACATACACCTCATAGACGGTTGACATCTTTCCCTCTGCTAGGTACCAAAGCCCAGCTGCTCCCAAGCTAACAAGCCAACCGCCCAGGTTTAGCCTCCCCTTTTGCCTGGTGGCCATGCTGAAGTTGCAAAGTCACAAAACAGAATCGAGCTTGCAGCCCTGGGCTCCAAGCAAGCGTTCTTTGCAGCTTTGGCTAACCTGAGTATGTAAGAAGTGTTTTTTTCTAGATTAGACACCCTTAAATTTCAAAAAGTATCTCTTGAGAGAAAGAAGAGGCAGCACCAAAGTTTAATGAGTCATTAAAAACTCCTGTCAAAACACCCACTGCCGTTGACATGAGCACGGGCCCTCTGCCCTCTACGCCTCTGCAGACTGGGATCACCACAGTCTGGCTGGAAGGCTGCTGGCCCTCAACATTTTTCTGTCATATCTGTCTCACCTAATTAATTGCTCCCAACTCTTAGTCCTATCACTTTAGTGTCTCGAGCAGAGCATTAATTCAATGAGCAATGATGAACAAATTTTAGTGTAGAGGAAGTTAGAGTGAGCAGGCAGGGCCTTCATCCATGAAGACATGGTCCCCGCTGGGTGTGGTGGTGCACACCTGTAATCCCAGGACCTGACAGGCTGAGACATGAGGATCCCAGATGCTAGACCAATCTCTGCAATTTAGCAAGACCCTCACAACTCAGTGAGACCCTGTTTCAAATTTTAGAAAAGTAAAATAGGACTGGGAGGTGTGCCTGTAACCTCAGTACTTGTATCCTAAGTACTGGGATCACAGACATGGTGGTGCTCGCCTGTAATCCCAGTACTTGGGATACTGAGATAGGAGGATCACAGGTTCCAGGCCAGCCTCAGCCAGTGAGACCCTCAACAAGTTTGTGATACCATCTTTTAAAATAAAATGGGGCTGGGGTTGTAGCCCAGAGGTAGAATGGCCCTGGGTTCAATCCCCAGTACCAAAAAAAAAAAAAAAAATACATAAAAGACATGGCCTCTACTTTCTAAGAGCTGTGGGTATTCACAGCCTTTAAGAGCAGAGACCATCCTGTGTCCAGTGCAGCAGGGTTCACCTTCCAGTCTCCTCCCTGGACTGGACACAAAAGGTAAGCAAGCTCCTGTATCTTGCTATTTTGTTTCTCCCATGGCCCTTGTCATCTACCCTACTCAAGAGCAACTGCCAGGAACATTCTGCATTGAATTGAGCTGACCTCCAATTTCAACTTTTTCTTTGGGATCTGCCCTACATATGTAAGTTTGCTGATCAGAAAATCCCTGCCCACAATTCCCAGTTTCAACAAGGTGTTCCCCTTAGCACAGGAACACCCCAGACTCCCACAATGCTCCACGGTGAATTCTCTGCCTTGCTATACTTATATCCCACCTGTGCTCACTCTAGAATGTTCTCTTCTCTTCCTAGTTTCTTCTTGAATGATCATTTACTTGTTTGGGGACCATTTTTTCCCCCAGAACTCCTTCAGCAAATATCAGGAAATATTATAAATTCCTGATAGGAAAATTTAATGAGAAGAGTACTGCTTTCTCATATGATAGATTTACATTTTGGTAGGAATCTTTTAAGGAATAAAAGACCTTTAGCAAACAAAAGTAAACCAAAATTTAATTCAGGAAAGTAAGAAGTGAGTTTTCACATGGTAATTTTATTATTATTTTGATACTGAGGATTAAATCCAGGGGCATTCTATACTTGAATTCCCCTCCACCCCTACCCTATTCCTTTATTTATTTATTTATTTATTTATTTATTTATTTATTTATTTATTTATTTATTTTGAAATAGAGGCTTGCTAAGTTGATGATGGTCTTGCTAAGTTGATGAATTTGGTCTCTAACCTTCGAACCTCCTGTCTTAGCTTCCCAAGTACTGGGATTACAGATGTGTGCCACAGCTCAGGGCTAGTTAAGTATTTATTTTACACCAAATCTATCCACTCTTCCTACATATAACTGGAGTGCAATAACAACTCATTTTAAGGTAGAATTTAGTTAGCATTTTTAAAATTAAGTTTGCCTTTTTAAAAAGTCCATAGATTCTTAGTCTGAGCACTTAATCCATAGCATACCAGTAAATACTTTAATAGAAATTACATAGTCCTAAGAAAATCTTGTCGCTTATAAATCAAGTCATGCTTTTCTCTACTGTCTCATTAAGTGGTTTTAGAAATACCTTTCCTCAGAAATAAATCTTGCTTCCAATATATAACATTTTAAAATGTAGTAAACACTGCACATGACATTATTAATAAAAAATATTGCATTGTAAAAATGTAGCATGCAATAGATCTGATAAAAAGCATCCTGTCCCCTTTTCCTTTGACAAGTTAGCATCCTATGTGATACCAGGGCTGGTGTCCAATTTTAAAACTGTATGTGTCTCAGGAGGTTGCAAAAGGCATTGGGCATTTTGGGGTTTGGTGCTAGACATTGAACCCAGGGATATTCTTCTGAGCTATGTACCCAGACCATTTATTTTTTTTTAAACAGGGTCTCACTAAGTTGCTCAGCCGGCCTCAAAACCTGTGATCCTTCTGTCTCAGTCTTCTTTAACACCTTTTTTTTTCAGTGCTGGGGATTGAACTCTGGGGCATTCAACCTCCAAGCCACACCCCTAGTCCTATTTTTTATTCTTTATTTTGAAACAAGGTCTCACTAAGTTGGGGAGGGCCTCTCTAAGTAGCAGAGGCTGGCTGCAAATCTTCGATCCTCCTGTCTCAGCCTCCCAAGTACGGGGATTACAAGCGTGCACCACCACTCCCAGCTGGCGTTGGACTTTTATAGATGAGAAACCCATACAGGTGAAGAGATTTCCCCAAAAAAGTTCTGGAGTACAGTCCAGATCTCCTGGCTCACGATCAGTCTTAAGTTCCCCTGGAGGGCCAGACAACATCTCCAGTTGGCAGAGTCAGGCCTGAGTAAGGAAACGGTGTGGGCAGAGGGTATGCCCAGCATGGAGTGTAGACTTCCTGGACCCCATATATGGACAGCCATTGATTGGTCCATCTCCTTCAAAATGGCTTAACCCCCGCAACCCACCTTAACTGTCTTCTCTGTAAACGATAGCTGTCTTGTGTTAAAATGTAGATACATAATACATGTATAGGTGCTTTGGTACTATACGGATGAAAGCGACTCCTATTGCCCTTGCTGTGATTACTGTGTATTTAGTATTAATTCACAGCTGGTGGACCCGGGGGGAGATAGTGGCTTATCCTCTTGCAGTAGGGAAAAGCTCCTGGCAGGTACACTCCCTTTCATCCTCCCACATCCTCTTAGGACAAATGGCAGCAGGAGACCAGCCGTTTCATCTTCAGAGGGAGAAGTCCAAGCTGTGCCTCTCCACTCACCCTGCTGACCCAAGGGCCTTGGCGATGTGTGATTCAGTCCTGTTGGTCACAGGGCCAGGCAGTCAGGAGCCTCCCGGCAGATCCTGCCTTTCTTCAGTTTATTCCACTTAGTATTTCTTTTTACAACCACTGTGGAATTGTGTGCTCATGGAATACAGGGTGGTTCATTCAGCAAGGGGTGAGAAATCAGATCAAGTTGAAACTGATTTTTTTTTTTTTTTTTTTTTTTTTGGTGGGTGGATGGTGCCCCAGTAAAGTCACGAGGTTCTCCTTAATAAGAAATCGGGGAACCAGGGAGCAGAAGATGGCAACAATATGTTCTCCTCTAAATAGGAAGGGTATTGGATGAAAAAGGAAGAGAGGATTTTCATCACGCCTACCTTTCCTACATGCAGGTCCAAACCAAATGTTGTATTTTCGCAAGTGTATGTAACTTTTCATTTTCTTTTTTTTTTAAAGTTTATTTATTTATTTATTTATTTATTTATTTTGTGGTACTAGGGATTGAACTCAGGGGCATTCTACCTCCGAGCTATACCCCCAGCCCTATTTTGTATTCTTTAATTTGAAACAGGGTCTCATTAAGTTGCGGAGTGCCTCACTAGGTAGCTGAGGCTGGCGGCGAACCCGGATCCTCCGGTCTCAGCCTCCCGAATGCTGGGATTACAAGCGTGCGCCACCACGCCCGGCTAACTTTTCATTTTCAAAAAGTGTCATGTATCATTACTGCTCTTTCTCAGGAAATCTGCATGGATTCTCTCCAGGCAAGAGCAGTGAGCACACCTGACGATCGAGGTTGGAAGGGGCCGGCTCCCTGATGCAGAGAGATTCTCGGAACCCCATCTCCTTGCTGCTTTTGGATTTCCCACAGACTCCTTGCTGGAGCCTTGATCAGCTCCCAGATGTGGATCCCAGAAAGGCCCCCCAGCTAGTGCCACTTGAAGCACACTCTGTGAGCGGTGTCAATGCCTGCTTCAGGCTGCATTTTGGAGCCTTGGCAATGGGGATCTGAGGGAGTCGGAGGGGTGGTGGCCAGTGCCTCCTCAACCTGTCCTCCCTCCATCCAGGAGGAAGGCCCCCAGGGGCTGTGGAGGGGCTGCAGGATCACTGCACAATCTCCACATCAGAAGAGAGGTTCCTACTCAGCCCCTGAGCGGGCCCCTGGTGTTGAGCCATTTTACAGCACAACCTGTCTGCAGTGAACCCAGGGCTCCCGTTCAGAGGCCCCTTCATCTCCTGCCCATACACGGAGCCCCACGGATGCCCAGCTGGGCTCCCATCCCCCGCCTCCCCCCAAAACAAAACAAAACACATCACTGAACATTCTCCGGATTCCGACTCTCAGTGGCATTTCTATTAGATATACGCTGTGTACCCTACCTTCATTTCTATTTATTTCCCTGTATTTCCAAGGAATAATCAGTTTGAGACTCATCAACACAATAAAACTCCAAGAGACAGCCAGAGGCAGATTCAATTCAGGGGAAATACAGAAAAGACCGATTATCATGAAAACCCTCAATTTGCATTTCGTGCCCCTCGTAAGTCATAATACCAGGAAGCTGATGCAATCCCCTGAAAGGAGTCTTTTATATCTAATGACAAGGCTCTGTGCCTCCAGGGTGCTTAGATTATATATTTTTCATCACTCATCCCAAGCACTCCCTCTCCTCCGTGCTGGGCACCATCGCTGGAGAGGAGACCTGTTTTCCAGGGAAGCCATCCAGGCTTGCAGCGTGCCCTGGAACATGGCGTTTCCAGGTTTCTCCTGGCAAGAGCCTTGCCTAGCTGCATCTCCAGGCTGCAAGCCAGGGCTGTGGGGAGCCCGGGCAGGGGGCGCGCAGAGGCGGCTACAGCCGGACTGCTCCCTCCCAGGGATAGGAGCCCTTCTTGAATCGGCTCTTTAATCATCTAGGCATTAAAGATGGACTCTGAAGAGCATTCCCAAAGGGAGTGTGCTGTGTGCATGGCTCTCCCGCTTTGAAGAAAAGCCATATCATCATTGTATCCAGTCTCCCCAATCCGCCAAGCCAACAGGAGGGGGGGACTGCCGTCGTTCTAGACCCAGGCCGACTACCAACAGCTGCACAGTTAATTATGGCTCTCTCCCTCTCTCTCCCTCTTTAAAATCTCAGCTTTAGAAATAAAAGATAAGAAATTCTTTAGAGTAATTAGAGACTGCTGTGCGCTTATGGTAATAATGAAGGAAAACATTCTGACTGATTTACAGCAGGAAGAGGCGGTGAGAGGAGTCGGGAGGCAGGTTGAAAAAAAAATAATTAAAATCAGCTTTGCTACTATCTTGACGGAGCTGTCAGTCAGCCTCCGAGAGAAAAGAATTGCTAATGAAATATTAATATGCTGCCTTAGATTTTATATAACCGCCTTTTGTTCCCAGGTACTGTTCCAGTTTGTCAGTCAAAGGGGTCAGGTGTGAAAGGAGGCAGAAACTGGTGTGGTCAAGGGGGAAATGAGAATTCTGTGGCCTAGAAAGCGCTTGGCCTCAGAGAGGACTTACTGGAGCATTGCGCCAGCAGCTGAGAGAGAGAGAGAGAGAGAGAGAGAGAGAGAGAGAGAGAGAGAGAGAGAGAGAGAGAGGGCCTTCACCTCCCAGCTGGAGGAGTCTTGGCAGGGACAGGACAGAACAGCTTCTTTCTTTCTTTCTTTCTTTCTTTTTTCTCTTTCTTTCTTTCCTTCTTCCTTCCTTTCTTTCTTTTCTTCCTTCCTTCTTTCTTTTTCTTTCTTTCTATTTCTCTCTCTCTTCTTCCCTCTCTTCCTCCCTTCCTCCCTATCTCCCTCCCTTTCCTCCTTCCTTTCTTTCTCTTTCCAAGGCTGACAGACACTCAATGTTAGCAATCATCATGATATAATCAGAGCTGGTTTTATAATATCTATAAGTGGTTTTGAAGCCTGCAGTTGCCAGACAGTTTGAAAATCTCAGGGCCAAGATATTTGAAAATATCTTGTAGGTAGTCTACAGACAAGACAGAACCTCCACAGATGTGTGTGTGTGTGTGTGTGTGTGTGTTGTTTTATTAAGTCAATCACTCAGAGCTATGATGAAATGTAGATGACACAGCTTGGAAGCCCCATGTGTATATGTGTGCATATATGCTCTTTTTTTTTTTTTTTTAATTTTTTAATTTTTATTGTAGTAATTCGTGCAATATAGCGTACATCTTTGTTAAGTACAAATTGTTAACAACATATTTGCACACAATTCTCATTTGACCCCTTCCCCGATTCCCTCCCCTTTCCCGTTCCCTCCCCCTCCCTCCCC
>PVLC010014349.1:0-17539 GCA_004027655.1 Graphiurus murinus
CGGTACCGGGGATTGAACTCAGAGGCATTCTACCTCCGAGCTACACCCCCAGCCCTATTTTTTATTCTTTAATTTGAAACCAGGTCTCGCTAAGTTGCGGAGTGCCTCACTAGGTAGCTGAGGCTGGCCGCGAACCCGGATCCTCCGGTCTCAGCCTCCCGAATGCTGGGATTACAAGCGTGCGCCACCACGCCCGGCTCTATCCTTATCTTTTAACTGCTGAAAATACTGTGTATACCCTATGGTCTTCCTTTTTTCTTTTTCTTTGCTGTGCTGGAGATCCGGCCAAGGGTTTCACACATGTGAAGTGAGACTCCCTATCAGGTGTGAGCTGAGCTTGACTATATAATCTTTAATGATTTCATCAACACCTTTAGAGGAGAAGGGGTCATTTTTCATTAAGAGGTATTGAGAATGTTTTCTAGACTTGATGGAATTGGTGGTCTCTCTGTATTAGTGGAAAGATATATGGGAGAACAATTTCAAAACTTTCCTCAATTTGTGTTTCCTTAGAATAATGAAAAGCTTTGAGATTTTTAGTTTTGCAATTTTAGATAGTAGACTTTCCTTTAAAAATTAGTTTGTAATGGTTTTCATGTCTAATCAGATTTCCTTATACAATTCAATAAAATGTTCCTACATGCTGTACACTGAATACTTGCACTGAATGTTTCTCAAATTTTAAGTTTTTGTGGTTCATTCTGTGGAAATATACTCAACATAAGCAATTTCCTTTGAAGGATTTAATGAATTGGTTTTAGGGAGGTGATACTTGAACTGGGTCCTATAGGGTGATTTGGAGTTCAGCCTGTGAAAGAGGGTAGGCAATCAGCTTTGCATTTGCCTGGAGAATATGCTAGACTTGGTAAATGTCAAAGCAATTCTAATAGGTTTTAATGGAGCTCTGGAATCTCATAAAAGATAGTTGAAGAAATGAAGTGGCCAGAGTGCTAAAGACCTTTATCTTTTATGTTGGCTTATTGGAGCAATTGTACAGTTTTTTTTAAAAGCTTTTTTTTTTTTTAAACAGTGATAGTAATAATCAGATTTGTTCTTCAAGGCAAATTTTTGATTCCATAGTTGATTTATAATTAAAATTACAACCTTCATCAAACTTGTAATATATCAAGTTTGGTGTGGTGTAGTCTTAAGAGTTCAAAAGAATTATTTTTTTCTTCATTAGATAACTATTTTATATTTATATTGCAGGGGTTTTATTTATTAAGAACCAAATTACTTCAAAACCCTGTAGTTTGTATCTTCGGAAGAATCTGTGATACATATACACCAATGCCAGTAGTTCAAATATTTGACATTAATGGATGGAATTTGTAACAAATTTTGAGGCAGGCAAAATTTGAATGTTCTTATTTGATATGTAAAAATGAAATTTAACATTACTTGGACAAATTAGAATAATACCAAGAAAATCTAAATTAGCGATAAAATCACTCATAGGAGCTGATAAGTGCTATTAGACATGCTTTTAAAAAAATAAACAATTCTGTGATATATGTGTAAGTAAAAGTATTTAACACACATTGATGTTAGATTGCCAGCATTATTCGTTAATTCTGACATGCAAACACCAACCCCCAAGTGTTTTTAAGTAAAAAGAATTGATTCCCTATGAATGTAGTTTGAGCAAATTATTACTTTGATAGTTTGCATTATATGTGTGTGTGTGTGTGTGTGTGTGTGTGTGTGTGTATGTGTATGTATATACACCTTTGGCACTGGGGATTGAATCCAGGGATGTTCTACTTCCTAGCTACACCCCTACCCCCACCTGCAGCCTAATTAATTAACTAATTAATTAATTTGTACTGGGGGTTGAACCCAAGGGTGTTCTACTTCCTAGGTACACTCCAGACCTTTTTATTTTTTTATTTGGGTATAGGATCTTGCTAAATTGCTGGTACTGGCCTTGAACCTGTGATCTTCCTGTTTCAGCTTCCCAAGTACTGGGATTACAGATGTATGCCATGCCTAGCTTTTACTTTTTATTTTGAAACAGAGTCTCCCTAAATTACTAAGGCTGGCTTTGAACCTATGATCTTTCTGTCTCAGCCTTTAAAGTACTGGGATTACAGGCATGCTATGTGCCAGACTATATACCATTTTGTGGTAGAAAAGTTAATGCTTTTACCGTGATGAAACTCAAGTTTCTTAATTGTCCACTCAGTCCATTTTGAGTAAAATGGAACTGGTTATTACTATCTGCAGTTAAAGACAGTTAAATGGTACTGAAATTCTAAGTGATTTTGCCAAATTCTCAGGAGCTAGCCCACCCGAATTAGAATCATTATTCTGCTGCTTTTAATTATCTGTGACTTATTCTTCCTAAGCTTACTTTTATATTTGAAAAATGCAGATAAATAACAGTTTTTACCTCATTGAATAGACATAAAGACCAAAGGTTCTTGTGGAGTTTTTTTTGTTTGTTTGCTTGGTTTTTTTTTTTTTTTGAGTGGGAATTGTTACTTTAAAGATAAGCTTATGAGGCACATGAAAACTAGCTACAGTTTATTTGAGGACATTGTGTTCTTTTATGTATCAGATTTGTAAATGTAAATAAGAATACAGTCTTGCTCTTAGAGTCTAGATGGGTTTTTCCTACTAGGAATTTTGTTTAGATGACATTCTTTGAAGCATTACATATTATATTTGAAGTAATGAATCTTAGTATTGCTCTATCTGCTGCACTTGGCACTGTTGTTAAATGGTATCAATCTAATGATTAGGAGTCAGACAGAATTTAGGCCTATCATTTACAACCTGAGTAATATAGAGTTATTTGCCTCGGTTTTCTTCTCAATGCTTCAGTTTTGTTTTCCTTAAAATGAATAAAATATTTTCTCTCAGGTGTGTTTGATGAGTTAAATTTGATCCTGTAAAACTCCTGACAATAGGTTTGTAACTGTTGATTGCTATTCTTTTCCTAAATACCCCAGAGTTTGAAAGTTCAGAGGAAATACTTATAGCGCTGATCATTTATTTTTTGAAAGTTGATAAAAATCAGACCATTTATTTATCTTTGAATGCTCATTTTTAGTGGATAAATAATGTATTTTGGAAAGGTTCAACATTTGGATCCAGAAGAATAATTCTAGTCTGGGTTCTGAATATATTAGCTATGTGTTTGAGCAAATCAATTAGTACTGAAGAGCTTCAGTTTTTAAATAGTTTATGCCTCCCCCAATATTGCTGATGACAATAGAGGTAATGAAAGCAAAAGTGTTTGGTTAACTTTGAAACATACTGAAAGTATTACAGTAGTGTTCCTGATTGTTAGTTGTAATGAAAGTAGGTAACATGTGTGATTGATTTTTAACTTGTGATGCTGCTGCATTCATGTGCTTTGCCTTTTATGCATTTTTATTTAAATATCTGGCTTTTGGAAGGGGGGAGTTGAGAAATTGTTGAAGTGGGCAGAAGTAATTCTGTTACTGTTCATCATAGCAGGCCTTTTAAATAGTTTTTGGATATTTTTGCATGCTGAAGTCCTAATACTTTCTATTTGTAAGAATGTATAACAACAGCCTCATGTGGTGGTGCAAGCCTGTAATCCCACTACTTGGAGGCTGAGACTGGAGGATTACAGGTTTGAGACCAGCCTCAGCAATTTAGCCAGGGCCTCAGCAACTTAGGCCCTGTTTCAAAATGAAAAAATAAAATAAGGCTAGGGATGTGGCTCGGAAGTGTAAAGTCAGAATGCCTCTGAGTTTAATTCACAGTAAAACATACACATGTACACACATATAGCAGGAAGTCTGCCTCATTCTATTTCTTCACCATTAAGGGTGAAGATCATAAATTTATTTGGGCTAGTCTCTTTTTTTTTAACCTGTATTTGTGTATTTTCTCATATTAGCTAAGCATTTTTTGTAAACTATGTTTTTAAAAAATTTATTTGTAATTCATAACTAGAACATTGAGAATGTCAATGCAGTAGTTTAAAACTATATTCTTTATGTATGTAATATATATGAATAACTTAGTATTTTTCTTCCTTAAATTTGTAAGATTTCTTGAGTACTGAGCCTTTTGAAGCAGTAAAAGCAAATACCATATAAGGAAAGCAGAATAGTACTAAGTAGCTGCAGTAGCAAAGTAAGGAAAGTGAATCACAGAGTAATGAATGTAGAAAGTGATTGTTGTGCACTGAAGGAAGAGTATTGCTTTTTCTGTCTTGTGAAATCTAGTTTTTTAAATTGCTTGTTAGGTTTGTTGATTATAAAAAGTAGTTTCAAGTGAAATACTTTTTCTTCTAAAAACACATACTAATAGCTCTAAAAACTAGAATTCTGCTACCTCAAATCCTTAAGTTTCTCCTTCATTTTTTCATATTAACTAAAGCAAATAATTTAGAAGTAAATAGAACTCATCTAAAATTTACTTATAAAATATTTATAATATATAAGACTTATGAAGTAAATTTTAGGAGAATTTTTTTTCTGGTACTGGTGATTGAACCTAGGGGCATTTTACCTCCGAGCTACACCCCCAGTCTTGTTTTTTATTCTTTATTTTTGAAACAGGGTCTCACTAAGTTCCAGAGAGCCTCAATAAGTAGCTGAGGCTGGCCATGAACCTGGATCCTCCAGTCTCAGCCTCCCAAGTACTGGGATTACAAGCATGCACCACCACGCCCGGCTGAGATGTGCCCCTTTTAGTTTCAGTACTTTAATCGTGTCTGTCAAGCACAACAGTATGCTCAGGCATTGTATGTTCAGTTTTGTCCATTATGTTTGTTATTCTAAGAAAAAGATAATTTAGTACATTTTAGATTTTTTTGTTTAACTCATGGGAATTAGAAGAATTCATTCTTTAGAATAGTCTGCATCCTAGCCAGGCGTGGTGGCGCACGCTTATAATCCCAGCATTCGGGAGGCTGAGACCAGAGGATCCGGGTTCGTGGCCAGCTTCAGCTACTTAGTGAGGCACTCTGCAACTTAGTGAGAGTCGGTTTCAAAATAAAGAATAAAAAATAGGGCTGGGGGTATAACTCGGAGGTAGAATGCCCCTGAGTTCAATCCCCAGTACCAAAAAAAAGAATAGTCTGCATCCTAAGATAAAATATTATTCAGGCTTTTATTTTTAATTGTCTATACCAACCTTGGACAAATAACATATGTACTAGAATGTCAAGGCATCTTTGAAACTTACCTATTTTATAATTTTAGACCCTTGTGTAGAGACATATTATTGTAGCATGCTAAGGAACTACTATCATGTATTTGTTTTGAAATAGGAGGAGAGTAGGTTTGAAGCCAGCCTCAGCAACTTAGGCTCTCAGCAACTCAGCTAGACCCTTTTCTCAAATAAAAAATAAAACAGGGCTACGGATGTAGTTTGGAGGTAGAATGCCTCTGGGTTCAATCCCCAGTACCACCCCCCTCACACACACACAATTATATGATGTAAAACTGTGAAGTGATTGCTGAAGAACGCCTATGGTAAAACATAATAATAGAAGCATATGTTTGTTATTAAAAGGTAGAAAGTGAAGATTATGAAGAAAATAAAAATCACTTCCAAGCTTGTAACCTAGAGAACTGTTAACTGTGTGTGTGTACACGCACTACAAACTGCTACACCCTTGTTTTTCTCCCTGATTATTAAAGTAATACAGTAATGTGGAAAATTAAGAAAATGAAAGAAAATATTAAAAAAAAGGTAAAAATAGTCACTCAAAGACAGAGGACAGCCACTGTTAACATTTTTCTAAAAGAGTGATTGGGATGTACTCATTGATTTTTAACCTGAATTAAAAAAAAAAAATCTTATGCCATGAACTTTTTCCAGTGACACTTAATGCTTATCCAAATAGGATTCTTAATGTCCAAAGCATAAGTGATTTAATGATTTATTATTGAACATTTAATTTTATTTTGATTTTTACCTTTACAAGTAGCACTCTAATGAGCATTCAACTGAATTTTTGTTTGTATCTTGAATATTTCTTTAGAAAACATTTCTGTAATTATGATTTCAAAGTGTATGAAATTTGGAGTTAAGTAATTCCAGTGCATAACTGATTGTTGTATGGTTAGTTAAATTATTTTTTAAGCTTTAATGTCTTCTCCTGTAAGAACAGATATAACAATGCTATTTATCTTGAGGAGGAGTAAATGGCAATGTGTATGTATAGCATTTAGCATGCTTATAATATAGGTAGTATACAGTATACTCTCAGAGAAGGCTTTCTCCAGCTAAACTTTTCCTAAGTAGAACCCTCCACCATTGGATGAGTATCCCTTATTCAAAATTCTTTGGAGTAGGAGTATTTGAGATTTTGGAGGGTTTTGTTTTTTTTCTCCTTTACTTGTATTTTGGAATATTTGCATAGACTTTACCATTTGAGCATCCTTAATCTGAGAAATCTGAAATTCAGAATGTTCCAGAATTTGAACATTTTTTAGTGTCATGTCAGTACTCAAAAAGTTTTAGATTTCAAAACATTTCAGATTTTGGATTTTTGTGTTAGTGGTGCTTGCTAGATCATGAGGACCAAGTCAACCTTGTTTACTAAAGTGTATTTGAAACCTTACACAAGGCCTGACAAGTAGTATTACTGAGTGTACGAAAGGTTATTTTCCAAAGCTTTTAATTTTCTTACATCATGGCTGTGCCAATTTACATTCTTATCGACAGTGTGAATCGCCTACTTTTCACTCTGTTGTCAATAATATTGAGTATGCTTATGTAAAAAAAAAAAGTTCTAAATTTTAAATGTGCAAATGATGTATGTGGGGGCGGCAGTACTGGGGATTGAGCCTATGGGCATTCTACTTCTGAGTTACATTCCCAAACATATTTTATTTTTATTTTACAACAGGGTCTCCCTAGGTTAATGAAAGTCTTAGTACTTGATAATGCTGTCCTCCAACCTGCCTATCTTAGCCTACCAAGTACTGTTATAGGCATATGCTACTATGCCTGGCATAAATGATTTTTTTTTTTTTGTAGTACTGAGGATTTAACTGAGGGGCATACTACCATTGAGCTACACTCCCAGCCCAATTTTATTTTTTATTTTGAAGCAAGGTTTCAGTAAGTTGCAGAGGGCCTCACGAGGTTGCTGAGGCTGGCCGAGAACCTGCAATCTTCCTGTCTTAGCCTCTCAAGTATTGGGATTACAAGCATGTGCTGCCATGCCTAGCTATAAATTATAATTTTTAAAAACTTGTGTTTTTAAATTTTTCTGGAGTGAATCTTTTTAATTATATAATCTCTTTTTAAATTGTTTTCTGTTTAAGTTCTTCATTCTTATAAGAATAAAGATAGAGTAAGAGCAATAATAAATTATAATGCTCTCTCATCTCCTGCCAAGGAGCATTCTATACTTCCTGGGGGAAGAGTAAATCTTTCATATCACACAAATATTAAGATTGATCACCAGTTGGTTTAAACAGGATATACATAGCAATGTAGATGTTAAAGAGAAATTTTGACTGATTTAATCTATGTGCAGTGAAGATGCTGTGTGCTGAAATTAGATTATATCTTCATTATTAAGCATATTCTGTTTGAAGGGCTTCACAATTATTTTGATAACTGGATGTATTTGATATCAGGATGTTTTTGAAAATAGTGAGTAGTTTGCTTTATAGGGGGCAGGCAAAGCAAGTAATATTTAAGTACTGTGTAGATATTTTTACTAGCTTATTTATTCATTTGCAAATATTTAACTCTTATTATGTGTCAGGCACTGTTATAAGAGAATATAACAATGTTTAAAATTTTAAAAAATGAGACATACGGTATGGCAGATGGTGGAAAGGACATGTAGAAAATGAAATTAAAGGAGTATGGAGTGTATGTGGAGTGCAGCTTTAAATAAGCTTGTCAGAGAAGTCCTTCCCCAGAGGGTGAATGGGTGAACCTCTGCTGAGGGTGCAATCCTGGGCATATCTAGGAAAGGACAATAAAGAGCATACACCCTGCAAAAAGTATTCTTGGTGTCTGATTGAAAAATTCCAAGAAAGTTTATGTGGCTGAAATGTAGTGGGAAAGGAAGAGATTGCTGGATGGATACAAAAAAGGTAGGGAACCAGGATGAATGAGAAAAGGTTTTACTAAACACCCATAAAGTTTTTGGCTTTTACTCGAGTAAAATGGTCTCATATATTCTCTTTACAGTTGTTATTTATACAAAGTTAGTTGAATTCTTTGTGTTTTACAGTTGAATAAAGGTTCTGCTGCATAACCGGTATAGTTGCCCCTCAAACTTACAATGAAGTTAGGTACCAGTAAACCTAGGTTGAAAACATCATAGGTGAAAATGCATTTAATACTCTTAATCTACTGAACATCAGAGTTTAGGGACCTAGTACTCTGTAGAGTGTCAGCTGTTTACCATTATGATCCTGTGGCTGACTGGGAAATGTACTTCCCTGCTGCTGCCTAGAATTGAGCAGCAGTATTGTGACACATACAGCCCTTTCTAAAAAGTTTGAAAAGATAAAAATTCTCAGCAATTTAGTGAGACTCTCAGCAACCTAGCAAGACCCTGTTTCAAAACAAAAAATAAAAAGGACTGGATTGTAGCTTGGAGATAGAATGCCCCTGGATCCAATCCCCAGTACCACACATAAATACACACAAGAAAATAAAAGTTCAAAATTTGAAGCATGGTTTATGCTGAACATGGAGAGCGTTTATACCACTGTGAGGTCAAAACACTGTCTATGGAAAAGCCCCTTAAGTTGGGAAGCAAGATATAATGCTATTAGCAGACTATAAAAATGTGTACTCATGATGCTTGAAAGTTCATGTATAATTGAACTCCTTTGCGGAGAAATTGCAGCTTAGTAAAGAAACTTTAGATGGCTGAAGTGTAAATCTTATACTAAGAGAACTGAGAAAGTAGGACTGCTGCTGATTTCTGTCAGACATTTATTATACTTTTTTTTTTAATCAAGTAAGTTAAGAGGCTACTAAAATGTTTTAGGAAGATTTCTCAAGACAAGGCCCATTATTTTTCATTTTAGTGCCCATAGGAACTAATACCATTCTTGTTTTAGATTTGTTAAGGAAGTTTACATATAACCCAAGATACTCATTTAAATATCCTTTTCTATGAGTTTTGACAAATTTTTACAACTGTATAACTATCACTGTAATTCCCATTACCGCTGAAGTTCACCTATTGTAGGCAGTCCTCATTGGCAGCCCAGGATACCATTGATTTGCGTTCTGTCAGTATAGATTAGATTTTTCTTTTATTGGAAATCCAAACAAATAGGATTGTAAAGAATGTATTCCTTTGTGTCTAATTTCTAGTTGTTGCATGCATCAATCTTTTTTTTTTTTTTGTCTAGTACTATTCTGTTACCTGAAGTATTTGTTGGATGAATTCATATTTGGCACAGTAAATATCCTCTCCACAGTTTTGCTGCATTTCTTTCTCTGTCAGGAGGATGCTTAAACTTTCTCTAGGTTATGTATATTGTTAGACTTAAATTTGTGCATACAATATGTGAAGGGATGTGTTCAGAATGAAAAATGTGCATGGTTTAGAGCTTAAGATATTTGTTCAAAAACTGTCCTTTCCCTTGTTCATTTATCTTGGCACTCTTGAATGTAAATGTGAGGATGTATTTCTGGACTCTCAATTCTATTTAATTGATCTGTCTACCCTTATGCCACTATATTTTGATTATATACTGCAAGTTTGAAAACAGGAAATGAGAATCTTCCAACTTTGTTCTTTTTCAAAATTGTTTTGATTCAAGTCTATGACTTTGAATTCCCATTTGAATTTTAGGATTAACTTCTCAAATTTTGCAAAGAAGCCAGGTGCAATTTTGATAAGGATTGTGTTGAATCAGTAGACCAGTTTGAAGTATTTTGCCATGCAAAGTCTTCTGATCTCTGACTGTTGGATAACTTTCTCTTACATAGTTCTTTAATTTCTTTCAACTATGTTTTTGTAGTTTTCAGAGTTTACATTTTGTACTTTCTTTAACTTATTTCTAAGTATTCTATTCTTTTTGATGGTTTGGAAATGGAATTGTTTTTTAATTTCATTTTTGAATTGCTCATTGTTGCATAGAAATTAATTTTTGCATATTAAATTTTGAACACTGGCACCTTCCTGAACTTTTTCATTTAACTATTATAAAACATGTTACTATACTGTCATTATTAAAATCTAAACTATTGTTAAACTGCTGTATAATTTAGACATTTTTAGTGACTTCCTTAGGATTTTCTCTATAGACTATCACATCATCTGTAGTTAGAGGCAGTTTTACTTCCTTTCTAGTCTGGATGCTTTCTATTTCGTTTTCTTGCCTAATTATTCAGCAAGAGTCTGTAGTACGATGTTGAATAAAAATAGCAAGAATGAACAGCCTAATCTTATTCTTGATCTTAGATGGAAAGCATCCATCCAGTCTTCTACCATTGGATTATTTTTTCAAATGCTTTTTCTGCGGTTTTTTGAGATGATCATGTGGTTTTTGTCTTCTATCCATATAATATTGGCATCACATTGCATTTTTGATTTTTGTATGTTGAACAAGTCTTGTATTCTAAGGATAAATCCCACATGGTTGTGGTGTGTAATTCTTTCTGTGTGCATATGATACTAGAGGTTGAACCCAGGGATATTATACCTCTGAGCTATACCCTTGGTCCTAATTTATTTTTTTATTTTGAAACAGGATTTCACTAAATTGCTGAGGCTGTCCTCCAACCTGTAGTCTTCCTGTCTTGACCTCACAAGTACTGAGATTATAAGCATGTGCCACCATGCCCAGCTTTTCTATCCTTTTATTTTCAGTTATTTCCATTTTAAAATATACTGCGTGTCTCCTGTAGACAATGTATAGTTTTGTTGTTGTTTTTTTTTTTTTTGGTAGTTTAGTAGTCTCTGCTTTTCTGTTGGATTGTTTAATCTCTTACACTTAAGATTGTTTATTATGTTATTACTAAATTGCTGAGTCTGGCCTTGAACCTGCAATCCCCCTGTGTTGCCAAATTTACTTTTTTTTTTCTTTAATGACATTAGTTGCAACTTCTGTGTTTCATTTTTTAGAGAATTTGCAATGTTCTGTTCTTTTAGTATTCTGTGAATGTCATATCTAGCTGGTTCGTGGTGGTGGTCTGCTTTTCTGTATCATTGTTTTTATTTGACTTATCACTGAGAGAAGTACTGGGGATTGAACCCAGGGGCATTGTACCTCCGAGCTACACACCCAGCCCTATTTTTTTATTTTTTATTTGAAACGGGGGCTCGCTAAATTGTGAAAGGCCTCACTAAGTGCTGAGGCTGGCCTCGAACCTGTGATCGTCTGTCTCAGCCTCCCAAGTACTGGGATTATGCACAGCTGATACATTTATTTTAAAGCTTTGTTGTTAGGTACAATTTATAAATGTATGTCTTCTTGGTGAATTGATATTTCTGTCAATACTTAATATTTTCTTTATCCCTTGTAATTTTTTAAGTTGTTCTGAAATGTACTTATTCTTATATTAATGTTGCCACTCTAGTTATCCTTTGTTTTTGCAAGGTATCTTTTCGTATCTGTTTATCTGCTTATTAAATTTAAAGTAGTAAATATAAATGTAGTTTGCATATAGTCTTTTTTATTAAAAAAACTACTTTGAGCCTTTTTATTTGGGTCATTTTCATTTAATGTAATTGATATTTTTGGATTTAAGTAAACCTTTGTGTGTGTGTGTGTGTGTGTGTATAACTGGGGATTGAAACCATGGGCATTCTACCTCTGAGCTATGTCCCTAGTCCTATCATATTTTTTTATTTTGAAACGTTATCATTCAGTTGGGGAGGGCTTTGATAAGATGTTGAGGCTGGCCATGAACCTGTGATCCTCCTGTCTAAGCCTCTTAAGTACTGGGATTACAAGTGTGTGCCACCACACCTGACTAAACCATTAAATTTTAATGTTCTCTTCTCTTTGTCCCCCCCCCCCCATTCTTCTGACCCTTCTTTCCTCCCTTTTTTTTTTTTTTTTTTTTTTTTTTTTTTTTTTTTTTTTTTTTTTTTTTTTTTTTTTTTTTTTTAATTATTAGACTATTTTTAGTTTTCCATTTTAGTGTATCTATTGGGTTTTATTTTAATTTATTATTGGGTTTTTGAATATTTCATTATTCTTATTTTTTCTTGGTACTGGACATTGAACTCAGGGGAGTTCTATCTCTGAGCTACACCCCCAACTCTTTTTATTTTTTGTTTGGAAACAGAGTCTCACTAGGTTGCTGACTATGTTGCTGAGGCTATTCTCCAACCTGTGATCCTCCTGTCTCAGCCTCCAAATACTGGGATTACAGGTGTTTGCCACCATGCTTGATGTTAAATATATTTTTTTGTGTAGTTTTTTAGAGATTGGTCTAGGAGTTACCATGTACATACTTAACTTTTCAGAATTGCTTATTATATTAGTTGTCTAGGACTTCTCTAATAAAATTGCCACAAACCAGATGGCTTAAAATAGTAAATTGATTCACTCATGGTTCTGGAGAATAGTCCTGAAATCAACGTGTCAGCTGGACAGTACTGCCTTTGAAGGCTATAGGGAAGAATTCTTTGCTTCTCCCAGTCTCTGGTGTTTTATCAGCAATCTTCAGCATTCCTTGGCTTATAGCTGCTTCACTTCAGTCTTGACTTCCATCTTCATGTAATCGTGTGTGTGTGTGTGTGTGTGTGTGTGTGTGTGTGTGTGTGTGTGTTTCTCTATTCACATATCACGTATCTCTTTGCTTTTTTTCTATAAAGACACCAGTTTAGATTTAGGGCCTTCTGAAATCCAGTATGATGTCCTCTTTGATTACATTTGCAAAGCCCCTGTTGCCACATAAGATTACATCCAGAGGTCCTAAGGGTTAAGTCTTGGCCATACCTTCTTTGGATACACAACTCAACCAACTGTATTTCAAGTGGAATGTGACAACCTTGTCAACATGAAGTTCCCTTTATTCACTCCCCTTTATATTTTAGTTGTTACATATATTACATATACATATGTCAGATACACTTCACACAGGCAATTTTTGCTTTAAACTGTCATTCATATTTTAAAGAAAGAGGAGAATAATAATCTACCACAGGGATTGGCAAACTATGCCTATAGGACAAATCCAGGCTGTCACCTGCTTTTGTAAATCAAATTTTATTACACTGCAGTCCACCCATGACATTTATGTATTGTCCATGACTGCTTTTGCACTGCAAGGCAGAATTGAATAGCTCCAACGGAGCCTGTTTGGCCTAAGAAGCCTAAAATACTGTCTGGCTGACCCTTATCAAAAAATGCTTGCCAACTCTTGGTTTATTATATATATACTCACATATTTGCTTGCCATCTTTGGTGTTTTGCTTTGATTTATGAAATTGTAAGTTTCCTACTGGCATTATTAATCATTTATCCAAGTAAGAAATCTTTTTATGATTCTTTTTATTTTCTTTCCTCTGAAAATGTTTTTATATTAGCTTCATTTTTTAAGGATACTTTTGTTCTCTATAGTATGCTGGTTGATGGTTGTTTTTCTGTTAGCAATTGGATAGAGTAGTTGCAACTATGTTCATTAGATGGTTTACTGACTTTGGTTTCCTGCAGATTCTGCTGCTTTTTACTGATATCAATTACCATTTGATATTTAATCGTATGCTCATGTGCTTGTAAAATCAAGGGAAGTAAAAACTCCACCTTACTAATGTCTCTGTAGTGGAAAACAAACCAAGAAATGCATGTTTCTAAAAAAGTGGGAGCAGTAGCATATTTTAATGGCATTCACTATATTTCACTATGTCAGTATGCAAAAAGGGTCTTTACCTGTTTGTTTTCTAACTAGTCTTTTTAAACATTCGAGCTGGCAATTCATGCTATAGCATTTATTTTCAAAATGCTTTCATCATTTTCTTTTTCAAACCAGTACTTTTTCCTGTATAATTTCTTTTCCAAATATTTTTAGCATAAATTTCAGACTAATCTTTTCACTCTTTCTTATACTCGTCATACCAAAGTTGATTTAGCCTTGGATTTCTAGCTAGAAATCTGGATTCTGTCTTCCCTGACTCTGTAACTAATTAGTTGTGTGTGTAAGACCTTGAATGGGGCATTTAAATCCTACCATATTACAGTTTTTTATCTGTAAAACAAGGTCTTTCAACTAAATGTTCTCTGAGACTTTTTCCATCTCTTAGAAGGCCGTGCTTTCTAATTTACCTTCTGCCTACAACTTGATTTATGCTCTGTTATTCTAGAGATTCTTAACCTTTCATGAAAGGCTCTTTGGCAAAGCTCTCAAACCCTTTCTCAAAATGATATTTTGCAAGTACAAAATTAAGTACATGTGCATATGGAGACATTGATTATATTAGAATATAATTTTTAAAGCATAGAATATAATTTTTAAAACATAGATTGAATAAGATCTAGTGATATATAGCAATTTTTGGATTAGTGATAAGTGTAAATGATAGATTTGAAGAAACAAATAATTACAAAATAGTCTGTGATTTCTGGTGGCAATAGATATCACAGGTGGTGGCAGCTAATAGCACTATGGGCTTGACTGTATTTTAAATTAAGGAAATACTTAATTCCCTTACAGTTTTCCCTTCAGTTACAGGGTTAATAAAATAAAGATGTAATTTCTCCCCCCCCCCTTTCATAAATCAGTCACTGACAAGAGGGGTGGGATGCTCATATAGAATTAGACTGATCGTTTACTCTTGAAACTTATGGGAAAGTTTGTGAATATATGAACAACCATGGTGGTCACAAGGTAGAAGGGCTCTTTAGGGAGTCAAGCAGGAATATTGAGGGCAAAAAACTATTAAGCTGAGAAACATTGTAAAAAAAAAAAAAAAAGATTTTGGCTCTTTTAAGATCAACTTTAAACAAAATTGAAACTGGACATCTTAAAATGATACGGTTTATAACAAAAAGAACATGTGAGAATCCAGTTACTAATCCTAAACCCAAAAGGCCTGGTTCTTCATCAGACTCAAGGGGGCACAGTAAATGTACAAACATACTTTGAAAGTATGTTTTTCTTAATGATTTTCAGTAACTTTCAAAATTAACTTTCTGATTACTGGTCTTGTTTTCATCAGACAAGATGCTTCTATTACAGTCCTTTTAAGGAAACTGATATTTTTGTGTACTTATAATTAATAAGGGATTTAGTATATTTTGTGGCTCATTTATTTAATTAAGTGTATCTTTGTCATTATTTTATTTTATTTTATTTTTGCAGTACTGGGGATTGAACTCAGGGGCATTCTACCTCCGAGCTACACCCCCAGCCCTATTTTTTATTCTTTATTTTGAAACAGAGTCTCACTAAGTTGCGGAGTGCCTCACTTAGGTAGCTGAGGCTGGCCTCAAACCCGGATCCTCCGGTCTCAGCCTCCCGAATGCTGGGATTACAAGCGTGCGCCACCACGCCCGGCCTTTGTCATTATTTTAGATACTTGGGATAACAGTGGTCAGCATAATAAATGAGATTTTCCTTGTCCGTTACATTCTAAGTTTGTTTCTTGCAAACAAAAATCAGAACAAAATTCATACAGTTGAGTGATCAATGAAAGCCTGTTTAAAGACAGACAAGCAGAATTGTTAATGTCTCTAAATCACTAGTCATTGAAGATTTGGGGTAAGATCATTGGAAATGAACAACAAAGGTAAAGGGCCTAATTAAGAACTAACTTGCTGTGTGTAAGAAAGCAGTGTGATTAGTACTTAGTAAGGAAATGGTAAGAGATACCCTCATTTCTTACCCATTATTGTAATCACTACTTTACCTATATACTTAATCTTCTTGCCTCTCTCATGCTTCAATATCTCATGGTCTTTAACTCCATCCCTCTGACTGACTGACTGACTGAACCACAGATACCTTGAGTGGGTCCTTAGTACTACTTGACAGTTCTACTTATTGTATTTCCTGTAACCTCTTTATTCTCCTCCCACTTTCTTTGAACACTGTTTCACACCTTTCCTCCCACCTCTTATATCTTTCATGTCTGTACTCTCAGCTGATAGCCTTCTTATTGTACTAAGAAAACAGAAGCAACAGATGAGACCTTCCATAAGTTTCAAATATTCCTGTCTTTCCATTACCTAAATCTGTTCTCATTTAATATCTTCTATCAATGTATTCTTGTGCCTAAGGCCAATCTCTCTTATAGATTCCACCCACATCTACTGAAAATTATTCCAGTAATCTGCCCCACCATGTATCATCAGCTTTTCCCATTGTCCTGTACTTTTTTCTGTTTTATTAAAGGTTTCTTTGACTTCAAGTTTTCTTTCAGTTATTCCTATTTCCTTGGCTTTTATGGCAGAACTACTTGAAAAAGTTATCTATTTTGTCTCCATTTTCACTATTCTATTAAAACTATTCTTGTGAAATGTTCTTATGCTGCTAAATACAAAGATTAATTCTCATCTTTTTTTTTCCTTTAAAAAAATAAACAGCATTTGAAACATTTGCTTTTCTTTGAACCACTTACCCGAATTAACTTGTAGGATAGGATGTCTACCACCTTCTCTTTAGTTTTTTACCTTTCTCATTTCTCCTACTTGGTAGGAGTGAGAGGACTGGGGATTGAAAGCCAGGGGCATTCTACCTCTGAGCTACACCTATAGCTCTATTTTATTTGGAAACAGGATTTTGCTAAGTTGCTGAGGCTAACCTTGAACCTGTGATCCTCCTGTCTCAGCTTTCCAAGTAGTGGGATTAGAGGCTTGCACCACCATACCTGGCTTCCCTATTCCTTTAGGCCATAAGAACTAGAGCATGAAGCTTTTATTATCTTATATATAATAAGAAATTGAATCACACAGAGTTTAAGCAATTTGTTTAAAGTCAGTGTAAATTTCAGGCATCAGGAAGAGTATAGAAAGACTTCCCCCATTCCTTGTCTTAATATCAGACTTAAATTTTATTTAAACCTGAAACAAATGAACTTTGATTTTCAAGTTTGTGGTTCAGAAATTATTGAACTTTTGTCATTTAAGTACAGTAGGACTCCCCTTATTGTTCTACTCATTTTATTTGGGACTTTTAAGCCTTGGTAGTAGAAGTTTCTATGTCTTGAGATAATAGTGGGCCTTTTAGATAGACCTATGTATCAGGTGCCTAGAATTCTTGAATTATTTGTGAGAGAACTATATAGATGTTAGAAATAGTATACCAAAGAAGACCACCACTACAGAAAACAGGAGAGACATAAAATCATTACAAAATACTGAATTCAGAACACCAGAGAGTAAGTTGATTTCAAGAAAGTAGTGATTAAATTTTATTTTTTATAAATGTGGACTTCATTTTACATGCTAATTGTAGGCCTATGAAACCTGTATTATTAAAATATTCAGAAAATTATTTTTAGTTAATATGGCAGTTTTCCCAAGTATGGTATGAAACTGAAATTTTCAAGTTTTATTTATATTTTTTCCGCCCATGTTTCTTATATGTACCTCTAGTCATATGTACCTCTGAGTTGATAACTCAGAATTTCAAAAACATCCATGTGATCAAACTAGAAATTAGTTCA
>PVLC010014349.1:17639-39642 GCA_004027655.1 Graphiurus murinus
CCCAGCATTCGGGAGGCTGAGACCGGAGGATCCGGGTTCGCAGCCAGCCTCAGCTACCTAGTGAGGCACTCCGCAACTTAGTGAGACTCGGTTTCAAAATAAAGAATAAAAAATGGGGCTGGGGGTATAGCTCGGAGGTAGAATGCCCCTGAGTTCAATCCCCAGTACCGCCAAAAAAAAAAAAAAAAAAAAAAAAAAGAAATTAGTTCATATTAGCAAGGAAACATTTTTGTGATTATAATCTATCTTTTAATAAGAAAGTTGCTCCTCATAGTTCTAGAATTTGAGAAACTAAGGTTTTTAAAAATAATGGCTGAGTGCATTTACTTTAGCGTTTATTGAACTACAGTGAAATTAGTCTGTTGGTTCTAATTATTAGCCAACCTGGAATGTAATGTTCTCTGTATTAAAAAAGAAGAAAAAGAAGAAAAGAAAGAAAAACCTGTCCAACTGGCTCAACTGTTTTAACCTGATTTAAAACTCACCTTTTAACTTAAAGTTGCTTGTATAATGATTACCAAATTATAGACATTTTAGATACTGTTTTCAACCTCCAAAATATTTGGACATTGTTATAAGTACTATTGAGCAATGAAGTAGAAGAAAAAAGGAAGCATGGGAAAAGTTAATTGTAATTGTCTACTTTTCAAGTCAATTACCTTGACACAGAACATTTAAAATATAAAGTTTTGGAGCTCCATGTATTTTAAAAAAAATTCCTCAGAATCAGTTACTTTGTAAACTAAGGCCAGAGAAAAGAAATTGATCCTTTAAACAAAAATAAATGAGAGAGGAGAGAGAGAAAGAGAGAGAGAGAGAGAGAGAGAGAGAGAGAGAGAGAGAGAGAGAGGGAGAGAGGGAGAGAGGGAGAGAGGGAGAGAAAGAAAAGGAATGAGAAACCAGCCAGGTATAGTGGTGCACTGATGTAATCCCAGTATTTGGAAGGCTGAAATAGGAGGATTGCAGGTTTAAGAGACCAGCCTCAGCAATTTATTGAGACCTTCCACAATTTAGCAAGACTATTTCAAAATAAAAATTAAATAGGGCTGAGAGGTAGAATGCCCCTGGATTCAATCTCCAATACCATCAGAAAATATTCATCTGTGTTGTATGAATTAGTATTTTGTTGCTTTTTAATAGTATTCTGTTGTATAGATATTTTATCCATTTACCTATTAAAGGAACTTTATTCGTATAGTCATTCAAGTAATGATTTTTTTTTTTTTGGTTTTTTTTTTTGGCGGTAGTGGGGATTGAACTCGGGGCATTCTACCTCCGAGCTATACCCCCAGCCCTATTTTTTTTTTATTCTTTATTTTGAAACCGAGTCTCACTAAGTTGCGGAGTGCCTCACTAGGTAGCTGAGGCTGGCCGCGAACCCGGATCCTCCGGTCTCAGCCTCCCAAATGCTGGGATTACAAGCGTGCGCCACCACGCCTGGCTTCAAGTAATGATTTTGATGTGAACATAGTTTTCATTTCACTTTAATACGTATTGAGGGACACATTTGTTGTATGGTAAACCTGTGTTGGACATCATACTGCCAAATCATCTTTTAAAGTAGTTGTACTTACCTTCAGTTTTGAAAGCTTGGTTTTAGAATTCTTTGCCGATAAGTTTTTTTTTGTTGTTGTTCCCTACTTTAAAAAGTGTTTCTGATGAGACAGTTGATACAGTCACCACCCCTTGCTGTTTCAAAATTACCCCCCACCCCTTTGCCATACTGAGGAGTGAACCTAGGACCTTGTACATGGTAGGCAAGTGCTCTACACCTTAAATATATCCTCAGTCCCTTTTTTTGTTAAATTTTGATATCCAGGGTCTTGCTTCATTACCCAGGCTGGCTTCAAACATGAAATCCTAGCCGGTGGTGGTGGGTCACCCTTGAACATATGGCCAGCCTCAGTTACTTAGTGAGGCCTTCTGCAACTTAGTGAGACTTAGTTTCAAAATAAAGAATGAAAAACAGGACTGGGGGTATAGCTTAAAGGTAGAATGCCCCTGCATTCAATTTCCAGTAACCACAAAAACAAACAACAACAAAACCACTAAATCCTCCTGCCTTAACCTCTCCTGGCTGAGATTCCAT
Source organism: Graphiurus murinus (assembly GCA_004027655.1). NCBI lineage: Eukaryota > Metazoa > Chordata > Mammalia > Rodentia > Gliridae > Graphiurus > Graphiurus murinus. Next base: position 19,729 of record PVLC010014349.1, read on the forward strand.
CCTTATCCTTAATCACTGTTTTGTTGTTGTTCCCCTTACAGACTGTTGAACTTGAATCTTTTTTTTTTTTTCTTTTTCTTTTTCTTTTTTTTCTTGTGGTACTAGGGATTGAACCCAGGGGTATTCTACCTCTGAGCTACATTCCCCAGCCCTTTTTATTATTTTGAAACAAGGTCTCACTAAATTGCAGAAGACCTCACTAAATTGCTGAGGCCAGCCTCAAACCTATGATCCTTCTGTCTCAGCCTCTTAAGTACTGGAATTACAAGCATGCGCCACCACGCCCAGCTCAGATTGGATCTTTGCTTTTTATGGTTCTCATCAAGTTTAGAAAAAGTATGGTTGTTATTTTTCTATCCTCCCACTCTTCCTAGTGCAATAGTTACATTAATGTTAGACCCCTTGATAAAGTCCAACAGTTTACTGTCCTGCTTGATAAACTGTTCCTCAGTTCATAGTTATTCTCCCACATTTTATTTTTTTCCTGTCCCTTTTCGCATTGTGTTTAATTTTGTTTTTTGTTTCTTTTTCCTACTGGTAGGTCAAGTTTATTAAACTTTTCTTTTGCAGCATCTAGTCTGCTGTTAATTCTAGCCACTGTATTTTTATCTTTTTCTTTTTTTAATTATTTACTGGAGGTGGAACCCAGAGGCATTCTACCTCTGAATTATACCCCCAGCTCTATTGAGGTATAGAGCTTTTGTTTTTGATTTTTGAAACAGGGTCTTATTAAGTTGCTGAGGGACCTCCTTAAATTTTTGAGTTTGACCTTGAACCTGTGATCCTCTTGTCTCAGCTAGCCAAGTGCTGGGATTATAGGCATGTGCCAGCAGATGGACTATTCCTTTTCAGAGGCTTTTTCTTCAGACTAGTTTTTTCACATGAATGCACAAATTATTAACTTAAATCATAAGGGGCTATCTCTAGATTTGGGGCATTCTTTATCTCTGCAGTTTCCTTCTGTTTCCCCTACAAATTCTAGCTGCCTTGGTGTTTGTTTCTCCTAACCAGAAACTTTTAGACCTTTGGTGTTTTAACTCTTTGTGAAAACATTGGGCTCTGATTGGGTTTCACGTTCTTCTTATAGCCTCAAAACACAAAGAATTTGACTTAACGGAAGGTGATGGGGGGGAGGGGTGACACCCTAATGCACATGATGTACTTTCAGGAACATATCAAAGTCAATCACTAAACTGAACTGAGAAGGAGGGAGTGCGAGGGAGTGGGGCAGGAATTGGGGAAGGGTTAAATGAGAAATGTGTGCATGTATGCCTTTATCAGCTTGTACTTAACAAAGATGTATGATTACAATGCACCAATTAAAAAAATAAAAATTAAACAAAAAAACCTCTAAGTAGTGAGCTGGAAGCCCTGATAAAGCTAACTTCATTTATTACTTTTTTTTTTTTTTTATCATCTCTGTCCTGAGATGACTGTTACTTAAATGTCTAAACCATTGTTTGATATATTTTTTGTTTGGTTTTCTGAGGTGGAAGAGTAAATATAGTCTTTGTTTTTCTTCCATGGAAGACATCCCTGCATTATAGAAAATTTCATTGTGGTTTTGCCTACATGTAATGTAGTTGTCCTTTCTCATTTCTTAAATACATGTAGGACTTTTGGGGAAATAGCAAATAGCATACATGTTCTTTTTCATGCTTCTTTTCACATATTCTATTTCACATACATACATTCTCTTTCATTTATTGCACATCCTTTCATTCCCATTATTAACACAGTTTATTACTGAGCATTTTTATTTAATACAATAAAGATAGTGATTACAAATGTTAGCTTTTCATGTTTACGTGGAAGAAAATAAAGTGCCTTCAGTTCTTCCCCCTCTGCTTACTAAAAGGAGATAATGATCCTTAATTCAATAGAGAATGCTAATTCCTAGATTGGTTAGCATATATACTGGCTATGAATTGAAACCCTAGGTGATGAATATTTGAAATTTTCCCAAGAGGAGGAAACAAACAATAAACAAGTTTTCCCTTCATATTAAAATATGTAGTTCTTCAAATTGAAGGTATTTTTATTTAATATTAACAGATTAAATATTAATTTTATTAAGATGGTATTTGTCATGTAAAAATTCAATTCTGAGGATAATTTTATATAGTTAGGCTATGTTATTAAAGATATATGGCATTAAGGTATTGAAAATTGAGTTTAGACTTTAAAGATCTTGGTGAAACTAGTACAATTTGAAGGTACTACACGAACGCTAATGTAAACATAATTTACTTGAGTGTGTGTGTGTGTGTGTGTGTGTGTGTGTGTGTGTGTGTGTGTGTTTGCTTGCTGGGGATTGAACCCAGGGGCATTCTACCTGTGAGCTACATACTTCTGGCTCTATTTTTTTTTTTTTTTTTTTTGGAAACAGGATTTCATTAAATTTCAGAGGGCCTTCCTAAGTTGCTGAGGCTGGCCACAAACTTGTAATCCTCCTGTCTCAGTTTCTCAAGTACTGGTTTTACAAGCCTGTGCCAACATGCCCAGCTATATTTTTATTTTATAAGTATTGACTGAAATTTTGTACTATTGTCTTTTGACTTCACAGTCAACACGAATGCATAAATGATAAGACAGGTACTATTTTAAAACTTGCCAGTATTAAAAAGCAGTAATATTAAAACTTTAAGTTGGAGCTAAATGTGTTTCACTTAACTATTCTTGGACATCCTATTTACTGGTCATTTTTCCTTTTGAATAACCTAATTCCTTGCTAAATAATAAGGGTGTACATTTATAGCAGTAAAATAAACTTATCGGTAAACACTTTTCTTCCTTATTATTTTTGATATTTTTTCAGTTCCAAAACTACATATAAATTTGGTAATGGACAATTACAGTATTGGTGTAGAATCAGGCACCTTACAATCTTTTGTCCATGTGTATACAATATAAGATGGTCAAAGCAGAATAAGAACATAGATTTTAATAACTGTGATCAAACATGTAAAATAGGAGCCAGGAGAGAGTGTTTGTTTTAATACTGATGCACATTCTTTATGGATTATAAATTGTATTATTCCCTCCCAACGTGTATTTCATCTGATAGTAAGTAATTCCTCTAAATTTGAGTATAAATTTTATTGTTAGTAACATTGTTGGTTTAGTGTATTCTCTCTCTCTCCTTCCTTCCTTCCGTCCTGTAAATGTTTTACTAAAATTTAGGTGAGAGACATTTATCTTGAAGTGTATCTTTAGAAATTCTTTGTAGCCATTGTCTTTGAATCTTTGACCTCGCACTTTAAATATACATTTTGGAGATTGCATTTCTGGGTACTATCTCCTTTGCTTCAGTGCTTTTGTGTCTGGGGTGCACATTGCTTAGTCATTTTGGACTTATCTCTGTCCAGGTTAAGAAACGATCCCCATGGTTGGTTTTACCCAATGTCAAAAGAGTTCTTTTGGAGTATGCATGAAATTAGAAGACTGAAGGAAAAGGCATCAGTGAAAGTTGACATTTGTTGTTCATCATTGGAGTAAAGTTTAATAGAATAATTGAATTGGGTTTGCATCTATTAATCATCTTAAAATATATGATACATTTCCATTTTATGGCATAGGAATAAACCTCATGCATGGCATGAATCAGTAGCTGTATAACATTTCTATCTTATCATCCAACTACATAAGCTTTTGGGGAGAGGATATGTAGTTAAATGAGTGAATTTAAATTGATTGGATACTTCTGAGACTGTAATCAGAATATTTGAAAGAAAAATATTAGTTGACTAGTGAACTTTTTTTTTTTTTTTTTTGCGGTACTGGGGATTGAACTCAGGAGCATTCTACCTCCGAGCTACACCCCCAGCCCTATTTTTTATTCTTTATTTTGAAACCAAGTCTCACTAAGTTGCGGAGTGCCTCACTAGGTAGCTGAGGCTGGCCGCGAACCCGGATCCTCTGGTCTCAGCCTCCCGAATGCTGGGATTACAAGCGTGCGCCACCAAGCCCGGCTCTACTAGTGAACTTTTTTATTCACTTTAATTTTTTCCTTGAGTTTGGTGTCTGGTTTTGGACAAAGATAATTAAAGTAGAAGTGGGAGGGAGTTTTTCATATTTAATGATTTCTATCTCAAGTAAAATATGTTTAGCCCTCCTTAAATGATTAAGAGGAAAGATGGGTTAGAGTACGTGATTTTTTGTTTTCTTTTGTGTGTGTGTGTGTGTGTGTATATATGTATCATATTGGATATTTTTGCTACTGTTCATATATTTACATGTTAGTAATTTTGATGGCTTTTGGATAATTCCACTCTAGAGGGAGAACTGGTGGGCGGTCCTTCCTGTGACACGACCCTTGAGTGACAGTTCTATTTGATTGCCTCCAGTACTGTGAGGAAAGGACACGACTCTATGGTGAGGACTGATGGACATACATTATCTGAGAAAAGAAACTACCAGGTAAGACTTTTTTTTTTCCTTTTTCTCAATTGATTATATAGCTGAACTGTATATGTGTGTTATATTTAATTCGAGCCAGCAGATTCCAGTGGATGTACTTTAATTTGAAAATTTAGAGTTATAATTTCAAAGATATGTTTTAGATTTGACAGTTGAAATAGCTGGGACCATTTTTCAAAATAAAGCATGTTCATAATTGTATTTTTAAAAATTTAAGCTCAAATTTTCTGATACTTATGTCAGTACTTAGATTATATGATAATAATTTATCACTTTGTGGCTAGATTCAGAACTGGTAGCTCATAAAACAAATATCCCTAAAAGACTTAATTTATACCTCTCTTGGGCTATATTTTGCATAATTAGTATCACAAAAAGGTAGCCAAAATAGAATAAAATATAAGAAGGAGTAGAAGTGAGATACCCAGGATGTTTAAAGACCCAAATTCTATTGAATTTGTATTAGTTTGCTATCCTTACAATCCTACATTGTTTTCTCATTTAATAAGTTGGTTAATATTTCTTTTTCTTTGTGAGCTTTTAAAAGATCAATTTTAAAGATAGTGCTAAAGTGATTTTTAAAAAAAGACACATTTGCATTTATTTAAAAATTTTTTTAAAGGAAACTTGTTGTACTCATTTCGTAGTGACCTATTAAGTTATGTAGTAATCTGGACTAGAGAATAGTTTAAAGCTCAAGTAGAAATAAACTTTTAGCCTTCCTGCACAGATTTGTGTATCTAACCTTCCTCTCCCCCCTCACCCTACCAGTTTCATTCCTTCTAGGTTGTGAAGGTAGCTAGTGTGATAACAGCAGCTTTGGTTAACTATTTCTGTATTTACCAATCATTTATTTTAGCTCAGTTAATCCTTCCCTCAAATCGGAAACATGAATAGTGGAAAAAATTATAAATGAGTTTTTATGGTGTATAATAGTAAAGAGCCTTTGATTGTAATAATTAGGGTCTGGTTTGGGTATTGCTTGTAATAAAAAGATTATCTCATATTTAGACTTTCTAGAGTTTCACCTAACTTGATATATGAAGTTTCTTGCCAGATCTTTATGATTTTAATAAGCCAGAGTAAACTGGAGCTCTGCTGAATCAGTTCTCCCTGTATATCATTTTTTTCTGATTTGTCCTCATAGACTTGACCATCATAGACTTTGCTAGTTATTTTTTTCTTAGTGTATCTTCTCCTACCTTACAACCATTTTCAACAAGTTTGACCCAAGATTTTGATTGGTCATACTTCTCAGGCTTTTACATCTTTTGGTAGGTTCTGAGAAATTATTTTTAGAATATTGTGATTCTAAATTCTAGAATATTGTAATTCTGTGTGGCATTTCAGGGCTCATAATCCATTTTGTAAAGTGTGAGTATAGAACTTTTGTGTGAGTAGACACAATAGTTATTTTGCCATACAGAACCATATTCCTATAGAATTCCAAAATTTATACTTAAGAAAGGAACAAAACAGTTGTGTTTTTGCAAATGAAGAAATTTGCCTATTCTTGCTCTAAAAATACTCTATCAGTACTCTAAAAGTACTCTACTATTTCATTTATATTCACAAATAACACAAGTTTTTGAGCTTACCTGAAAAATAGATTCTTGGTTCGGATTTCCTTTTCTCTTTTGTTGTTATATAATGGTGCTTAATGCATATTGAAATATTCTTGGAAAGTTTCTTTACGACTGGATTGTAAAATTATTTTATTTTTGAAGTCTCCTCTGAAAAGAGTATGTATAGGAATGTAATTTCCTGCCTAGTAGTATGGTGAATATATTAAGAGCAAATGGGATAGTTAAAGGAATATTAAGGCACTAAAATAGTATTTGTGACTATTAGTAATAGTGACTCTTCAAATTTATATTTTAGTGTTCACATTTATTATAACTATTTTGATTTATCTTTGAGAGATTTTGCTTTTGAAGGACACTTGATGCTTATATCTATTCAGACAACCTGATAATAGGCTAATATTCCGGAGTTTAACATGAAGGACAATATTTCTCCAGTTTTCATTTCCTTATAGACTTAATTAAAGCTGTAGGAATTTAGGAAGATACAGTCCCTCAGCTCTGTGCCAAAAGTGATTTTCATGTGGACAGAGGTTGAAGTATTTTTTTTTAATATAGTAGTATATACTTTGCATGTTTTGTTTTTCATTATAAATTTAAGCCTAGGTAAGTATTCACAGTTTAGCTATAGTAATAGATTTATTTGCATAGATTCGTGTGTTCAGGTAGTAACAGTTTAAATGGTCCACAGTTATCAAGCTTTTTGCCAGTATATGTAATGTCAGTTTTTTTTTAAATATTTCTCTAATTTACACTCACGTATCCTAGGTAGGAGCATGCACAAACCTAAATCATCTTAATTACCAATTTAACTCATCAGTGGCTTTCCCTTTCTTATTTAAGCTTCTAAACATTACACGTAATTTTTCTACATTCTGATCTCCCACATGCTTTTTACCTTCCTAGTGCCTCTTCCATCACTCCCTATGGTGGAGTTTCCCATTTAGTAATATAAAGCTGTTTTTAATACCTTTGCTTTGTACTTTACATCTTCAAAGTTTTTATTTGTATTGGTTTTCTTTATTTAATGCCTCACTTTTTTGCACATGATTCAAGAATTTGGTTTCATTTTTTCCAGAAGCCATTCTGTGATGGGCTTAGTGCTCTTTCTGCTTGCTTTTGTAGACTTTCTGCATAATTCTAGTTGAGTACTTACCATACTATATTGCAGTCATCGATTTGCCCCTTGTGTTCCTTTAGACCTGTGCTGTTCAAAACTATAGGCATTAGCGTCAAGTGGCTGTTTAAATTTACACTCATAAATTGAATAATATTAAAAGTTTGGTTTATCAGTCACATAAGCCACATTTCAAATGTTTTAATAGCTACATGCTGCTAATGGCTACCATATTGAGCAGTGCAAATTAGAAGATTTTCATTATTGCTGGGCGTGGTGGCGCATGCTTGTAATACTAGTACTTGGAGGCTGAGAAAGGAGGATCTGGGTTTGAGGCCAGCCTCAGCTACTTAGTGAGGCTCTCTGCAACTTAGTGAGACCCTGTTTCAAAGTAAAGAATAAAAAAAAAAAATAGGACTGGGGTTGTAGCTTGGAGGTAGAATGCCCCTGGGTTCAATCCCCAGTACTGCAAAAAAAAAAAAAAAAAAAAAAGATTTTCATTATTGCAGAAAATTGCATTAGATAGTGCTGTTATATGTAGTAAGCTTCTTGAAAACTAGAACCCTACCTGTTTGTTTTGGTACTGCCAGTACACAGCATAGTGCCTAGTATATAGATAGGTGTTCTTTGTATGTGTTTCAGTAAAATTAAGTAAAACAGTGAAATAAGCTGAGCGTAGTGGCTCACACTTGTAATCCCAGCACTTGTGAGGCTGAGACAGGAGGGTCGCAGATTCAAGATCAGTTTTAGCAACTTAGTGAGACCCTATTTCCAGATTAAAAAAATAAAATAAAATAGGGCTGGGAGTATAGCTTGGTAATAGAATGCCCCTGGGTTCAGTACCCAGTTACTCCCCCTCGCCCCCCAAATAGTGAAACAACAGAAAGAAGAAATGAGGAAATATGCTAGGTAATCTACTACTGTTATTTCCAAGGTTTTTAGATGTTTTTCTGAATGGAACTTTTCAATATGATATCATTTCCTTTCTATTAATTTTTAAATCATAGAATAGATGATTATTGTGAAAATGTTGACAAAAATATGAAAATAGAATGTGGAAGTTTGTCTTTACAACTTACAACTATTGTGTATCTTTTCAGATCTTTCCTACTTGACTGAGTATAGATGTGATTTATTGTCTTTGTTCTTAACAAATACGATTATGCAGATTGCTCTCTAAACTTGTAGAGATATTTTCATGTCTCAATCTCTTCCCCTGCCTTCTTTTCCAGAAGCAATCATTAGTTTGAATTTGGTGTTTTATTCATCTTAGTTTAATATTTTTATTATATATGTGTGTTTACACATATACAGATGCATCTTCCATTATGTGTAGCAATTTTTTGGAAAATGGTGCCATTTTTCCATTGTTTTGTACTTGTGGGGGGTTTTGTTTGTTTGTTTGTTTTTTGTTTTGTTTTTTAAATGTTACTAGGAATTGAATCCAGGGACATTCGGCCTCCGAGCTCTTCCCCCACCCTTATATTTTATTTATTTATTTATTTATTTATTTATTTATTTATTTATTTATTTATTTATTTCCAGTACTGGGGATTGAACTCAGGGACATTTGAGTTACACCCTCAGCCCTATTTTTTTTCTTATTGTTTATTTTGAAACAGGGACTCACTAAGTTGCTAAGGTAGCTGAGACTGGCTGCGAACCCGGATCCTCCTGTCTCAACCTCCCAAGTACTGGGATTACAGCGTGCACCACCACACCCGGCTTATTTTATTCTGTATTTATTTTTTGCAGGACTGGGGATTGATCCCAGAGGCATTCTACCTCCAAGCTTCATCCTCAGTCTTTATTCTTTATTTTGAAACAGGGTCTCACTAAGTTGTGGAGGGCCTCACTAAATTGCAGAGATCCTCACTAAGCTGAGGCTGGCTGTGAACCTGCAATCCTCCTGCCTCAGCCCCCCAAGTACTGGGATTGCAAGTGTGTGCCAGCACTTCGGGCTTTATTTTTTATTTTGAAACAGGACCTCACTTACATTGCTGAGATTGACCTCAAATCTGTGATCTTTCTGTTTTAACCTCCCAAGAACTGGGATTACAGGCATAAGTCACTGGGCCCTTGCCAGGCTTCTATTGTTTTGAGTAGGAAAAATCATATAATTTTTAGCTCAAACACTAAACAGTTTCCTACATATTATATTAACTGTAATCATATGTAACAATTCACCTAGTATTTCTGCATAATATAAAACAGTTAGAACTCAAATTACCTATTTAACCTATACAAATGTACCAGTTTCATTAAACTGAAAGTTAACACATTAGTACAAATATTTCTGTGAGCCAGAGAAAGTATGGAAGCAAGCAAAGTTATCTTTTAAAAATACAATCGCAGGCCTTCTTGGATGATGGCACTGATTATGGCCCTGTCTTTTTTTTTTTTTTTTTTTTTTTTTGCGGTACTGGGGATTGAACTCAGGGGCATTCTACCTCCGAGCTATACCCTCAGCCCTATTTTTTATTCTTTATTTTGAAACTGAGTCTCACTAAGTTGCGGAGTGCCTCACTAGGTAGCTGAGGCTGGCCGCGAACTGGATCCTCTGGTCTCAGCCTCCCAAATGCTGGGATTACAAGCGTGCGCCACCACGCCAGGTGGCCCTGTCTTTTTAATCTTTCTAATTTCCTATGTAAAAATAGAACAGATAAGCTGGGAGTGGTGGTGCATGCTGGTAATCCCAGTACTTGGGAAGCTGAGACAGGAGGATCACAGGTTCGCAGCCAGCCTCAGCTACTTAGTGATCTCCTCTGCAACTTAGTGAGACCCTGTTTCAAAATAAAGAATAAAAATAGGGCTGGGGCTGCAGTTCAGGGGTAGAATGCCTCTGGGTTCAGTCCCCAGTACTGCAAAATATATAAATAAATAAAATAAAATAATAATATTAATAAAATAGAACAGTTAGATAGCAAAAGCAAACTCATGAAAATGCTTGTAACTCCATATGTTAGTAGATAAGAACTAACAAGTCGGGTGTGGTGGCGCAGGCTTGTAATCCCAGCATTTGGGAGGCTGAGACCGGAGGATCTGGGTTCGCGGCCAGCCTCCACTACTTAGTGAGGTACTCCACAACTTAGTGAGACCCAGTTTCAAAATAAAGAATAAAAAATAGGGCTGGGGATGTAGCTCGGAGGTAGAATGCCCCGGAGTTCAATCCCCAGATCCACACACACACCCAAAAAAGAACTAACAGAAAGTCCTATATATATATAAGTTTTTCTGGAAAAAAGGAGAGAGGAGTTGTTGAGATGTTTGATGGACCTGAGAATAGAAGCACCCAAAGTAGTTAACAGGTATTACAGGTATTCATTTGTATGTAAGTACAATAAGCTAGTTTGAAATTGGGACAGACTTTGTCAACTTTATTAGATGAGTATTATAAAGGAACCATGGTGAGGCAAGAGGGACTGAAGCAGACCAGCTCTATGAACTCTGAGAGTGATCCACCAGTGCTTTCATTTAGGACTTATTAAGGAAAGGAATCAAAACCAAGCAGTGCATGCACAATGGAGACAGTGGAAAGAAAAGGTCCAGGTAAAAATGGGATGGGGAAAAACAGTCAGGAAATCTAAGAAAACAAGCCATCATGTTTTCAAACTCTGCATGAAAACAACAGAAGAGGGAACTTTATGAAGTTAGAAAAGTTATCTGAAACAGAGCCATATTTTTAAATTTCAGGAATGTTTAATTCACAAGAGGTATGTTAGTTATATGTTTGGGAGTCCTTATATTGATCTGATAATCAATAATGTCAGAATTTAATTTTTTTCCTAGTCTATTGAGGTGGCGTTTGAGAAATCTTTTATTGAAATTAAATCTTCTGCATAGTCTTTTAAAGTATTTTTTGTTTTTTCTTTCATATTTTATCTGAAATTGATTTTTTTATGTTGTGAGAGTTAGGAATCCAGGTTACTTTCTGTATGTAGATAATTTCATGAGCATCATGTGTTGATTTATTTCACCTACCTTAACTAATTAGTGCTAGCTCTCTAGCTCTGTTGTAAACCAGGTGTCCCTTATATGCATGAGTTTGTTTCTTCTATCTCTATTCTTTTACTTTTCTGTGTTTGTCTATGCCTATACTGATGATTTTTTTTAACTACTATACCTTTGTGTTAAATGTTCATGTCTGTCTCTGTTAACCTTGGTCTTTATGAATGTCTTAACTTTTCTTGGCCATTTGCTGTATAACAAATTTAGAGTGTTCTTGAAAAGACTATACTCTGCTAAAAAATAGTTTATGGTGTACAATTGCACTGACTGTATTTTTATTGGGAAGAATTGTTAGGTTTATGATATTCTTTCTATTCATGATTTCATATATTGAGGTCTTCTGTACTTTTTTGTTGATTTTTTAAGTTGTAAGTAGTATTTTATAGATATTTCTGTCAAATTGAAATAGTTAAGTTTTAAAATTGAATTTTGTATTCATAAATGTTAAAACCTTTTTTATTTTTATAATTTGCCCGAAGAGAAGAGATTTTTTTAGTGTTTTCATGTAAATTAGCACATCATTTGAAAATGACAGTTTTGGAACTTCCTTTATAATTTTTATGCCTTGCATTTCTTTTGTGAACTCACTGGTACCTCTCATAAAAATGTTGAAAAGAAGTATTAGTAGTAATCTTTCTCTTGTTACTTGTCTTACAGGGAGACTTTTAAGTTGTCACCATTAAATATGATGTTTGATATAGGAATCTTTTGTAGATACTCTTGATTAGGGTAAGGAGTTGTTCATAATGCTACTTTATTATATGTATTTTTTCTGTAGAACGTTCACTTTTAAGATTGTTTACTGTGTGCCTTTCTGCATTATTTGATTAATCTTGCTAGTGATTTGTCAGTTTTATTAGAAATCAAATTTTATCTTCATATAGTTTTTAAAATTTAATGCTTTTCTTTTACTAAGGGTTCGTTTTACTGTTCTTTAATCTTATGTGTTTTTAATTTTCCAAACTTACCAAATTTGTCTTGTGTTTCTGTTGCTGATTTTTCATGTAATCCCATTGTAGTTAGAGAATGTAATTAGTATACCATCAAATGTTTGTCTCTGTGTTTAAACTGTTTGGGGGTGCTGAATTTCCCTCCCTTACAGGCTCACCAGTATACTTATAAAGAAAAAGCCATCTCTATTAATTTTTACTATTTTGTTCACTGTATTCCTACCTGAGAATATCTGGCATGTAATAAGAAACTCAGGTTTGTTTTATTTTTTTCTTTTGTCTTTTTTTGTGCCATTGGGGATGGAAACCAGGAGCATTGTACCACCAAGCTATACCGCCAACCCTACTTTAGTTTTCTATTTTGAAACAACGTCTGACTAAGTTGCTAAGGCTGGTATCAAACCTGTAATCCTCCTGTCTCAGCCTCCCAAGTACTGGGATTACAAGCATGCGCTATCACGCCTGGCTAAGTTTTATTTCTTGAAGAAAATATTTTCTGCTTAGATCTCTGTTTACATATTCTCATTGTTCATTTTAATTTTGAGGGGTAGTGAAAGTGTTATTTCTTCTTTTTATATCATTTATAATTAAATAGGGTTGGTGGTTCTTTTCTTTCCTCTTTATTTTTTTCTTCCCTGCCTTGTTTTGCCTTTTTTTCTCCCTTCCCTTTCTTTTTCCTTCCTTCTCCTTCTGTATGGTATCATTTTCCTTCTACCTAAAGTACAAAAAATTTTTAATGAATTTCTGATAATGATACTTTCTTTTAGGCTTTGCATGTCTGAAAAAGTATTTCATACACATTTTTAGAAAGTTTTTTGCTGGGCAAGGAATTCAAAATCTACAGGCTTTCTTTTAGAACTTTAAAGATGGTATACCACTGTCTTCTGACTTATTTCTGATGAAAAATCTGCCTTCATTTTTATCTTTAAAATGTACATTATTTATATACATATATATATATATTTTTTTTTTTTTTTTTGGTGTGTGTGTGTCTGTGTGTGTGTGTGGGGGGGGGGGGACTGGAGTTTGAACCCAGGGGCATTCTACCTCCGAGCTACACCCCAGCCCTGTTTTTATTCTTTATTTTGAAACAGGGTCTCACAAGTTGCAGAGGGCCTCACCGATGAGCTGAGTCTGGCCACAAACCCGTGATCCTCCTATCTCAGCCTCCCAGGTACTGGGATTATAAGTGTGTGCCACCACACCTGGCTACTTATGCTATATCTTTGATTTTATGTATGCTTTTGATTATAATGTACTCAGGATAATTTTCTTTATGATTCCAGTACTTCGGATATATTGTACTTTTTGAAATTATGTCTTTATAATTTTTTTTTTTATCAAATTTGGGGATTTAGTTTATTTTTTCTTTATTTTTTAACCCCTCTAGTACTGGGGATTGAGCCCACGGGTGTTCTGTCTCTGCACTACACCCCCAACCCCATTTTATTTTGAAACAGAGTCTCACTAAGTTACTGAGGGCCTGGCTAAATTGCAGAGGCTAGCTTTGAACCTGTGATCCTCCTGTCCCAGCCTCCCAAATACTGGGAATACAGGTATTCGCCACCATATCCTGCATGTTTTTTATTTCTTTAATTTCTTTTTCTGACTCACTACCCTATAGGAATTCCTCTTAATATTAGGTTGCCCTGAGGTTGTCCCCCATCTTGCTCTGTTCTTCATTTTTTTCCTCTCTATGTTTTATTTTAGGATAGTCTTTTGTTGCAATGTTCTCAAGTTCACTAGTCCTGTTTTTTGGGATGCCCATTCTCCTATCTCCTTTTTTATGTGAAATGCAATTATAACCCTTAATGTAATTTCCTACCAATTCTGTCATTTGTGTCATTGTTGATAGGAACTATGTCTGTTTGTATTGCTTGTTGGAAGTTTTTTCTCCCCATTATCTGTTATATTTTACTGCTTCTTTGCATGGCTAATGATTTTTACTTGGGTACCAGTCCTTGGTAAATTTATTGTGTTGGTTATATTCCTATTTATTTTGGGGGTGAGGGGTGCTGTTACAGTTCTTGAAATTTCTTTGAGTTGCAGTTAAGTTACGTTGAAAATTTTTGAGCCTTTTGAAGCTCTTTTTCTTCTTTTTAGATGCTTCATTAAACAGAAACATAGTAGCCCTTAGCTTAGGGTCAGTTTTCTGCCAACTACTGACTTACCCTGTGGATCATAATGTTTTTCTACACCTGTTAGTAGAAACCTAAATAATTCTTAACCCTGTTCTAATCCTCAGGACTGTTTCCTTTGTTCCTTTGAGATGGCTCTTTTCTCAGCTTCTGATAATTTCCTCACATGCATGTGCTGAGCATGACTTAGCTCAAGACTAAATCTCTGGAGCTCTTTCTCTGTTTAACTGTCTCCTAATACTCTAGCCTGCTTACTCTAACTGCCTTTGACTACCCAGACTCTCGGCTTCACTTCTTCAATTCAGAGAGATTTTTAGGCTCTACCTACTTGGGTTCCCTCTCCCTCCATAAAACAATACAGGTCAATAAATAAATTTCAGTTCAAATATGGAGTCATCATAGGTCCAGTTCTGTTTAACATAAAGCAAAAAATAAAACTATTTCCCCAGAATTTCCTCCCTCAAGATTCCTTGTAATCTATAGGTCCATAAATTCAGTGGTCAAATAATCGGGCCATTCCCTTGAATTTTCTTCCTCAAGATTGATTTCCTAGAATCTAAAAGCCCATAAATTCAGTGGGTCATTCAGCTTCTCAACTGAGGTAATGATTCTATTAATTAATGTGGTCTACCAAAAAATCTGTTGTGTAGCATAGAATAGTATGTTATCTCCTTATTGTTTAGTCTGGCTCAGTAAATTAAAGAAAGTGTATTAAAATGCTAATGAAAATAGGAAAACATTTTTTCAAGGAAAAAAGGTAAATACTTTTCTTCTTTAGGGCCAGAAATACTCAAAGAAGAGTGCTCGGAGCATATAAAATTTTAAACCTTTTGTACCAGGGTAAAGGTGCTGTGATAAAGCTAAGGTTATTGGTAGACTGAAGACCCCTGAATTTGAACCATTATTCTTACTGTCTACCTACTTCACTTTGAACTAGTTAAATACAGTCTTCAACATTGTATTCATATTCAAGAGTGAAATCTTTTAAAGATAATTGATTTACTTTGTAAAAGCATTTCAGTTAACAACATATAAGGAATGAGGAAAATGGAAAATCTCCATTATGACACCACAGCAATAGGTGCTGCAGGCAGTATACACAGAAAAATACCATATATTTAGGAGGCCAAATTTAAGGACAGTTAGGTATTTGCATTGTTCTCAAAGCACTTCTCCAAAACATTATTTTAAAAGAAGAAAAATAGTAATTTACAGTAAAGAAAACTGGCAGATATACCCCTTAGCCAAGATTAAGATTAACATCACCTATAATAAGAAATGTTAACATATATGCTCATATATTAGAATATATGCAACATATATTTTGCACTTGAGAAGAGCATATCACCTTTGCCTTGATATGGCATTAAAAATGTATAACTTCAATCATTATGAGAAAATAGACAAACCCTTCAACTTAGTGAGGCCCTGTTTCAAAATAAAAGGGACTGGGGGATGTAGCTCGGAGGTAGCCCTGGGTTCAATCCCAAGTAACACACACACACAACAAAAACAAAATTGTTACAGTGTATTTGACATGTCATCAATGTTGTGAAAGACTTGGGTAAAGTCTCAATGGATAAAACTAAATATAAGTGGTTGAGGGAAAGGGTAATTTTATTTTATTTTCTGTTTATTTCTTTATTTTTTGCGGTACTGGGGATTGAAGTCAGGGGCATTCAACCTCCGAGTTATACCCCCAGCCCTATTTTTTTATTCTTTACTTTGAAACGGTCTCACTAAGTTGCAGAGTGCCTCACTAGGTAGCTGAGGCTGGCCTCGAACCCGGATCCTCCGGTGTCAGCCTCCCAAATGCTGAGATTACAAGGCTGGAAAGGGTAATTTTAAATAGAGGAGACTGGGAAGTTCTCATTTAGGTGATTCAGTACCTGCAGTAAGTGAGGCAGGAAGCCAGGTGGATATATCTAGAAGAGCATTCCTAGAGGATACAGCTAATGCAAAGACCTGCAAACAGGAATGTGCCTGTGCCTGGTGTGCTTGAGGAATAGCAAGGAAGCCACTGTGGTGGGGAGAATAGTAACAGAGGAGGGTAGAAGTACCAAAGGGTAAGGTCACAAAGGTCTTGAGACCTTACTAATGATGCAGGAAGCCACAGTAGATGGTTGTTTGTTTGGTTTTTTTTTAACCTCTTCCTTTTATTTGTGATGTTCCACTATTCTGAACATCAATTGAATAAAGTATGTAAGACTTTAAAGTATAATATCTAGCACTTTGTGTAGTATATGTTCAGTGAATGTTTATTGAATTTTTATGGTCAGATGTTCAGAAGTGTCTTAAAAGTCCCAGGTTCCCTTGCTGAAAGAATACTTTTCTTTTTAACTGCTTCATATGTAACTCAAAATTCTGATACGCATGTATATTTTTAAAGTGTAAGGGTTTTTAAATAATTTGTCACATTCAGTAATACCTACTTATGCTATTGAGTAATGTCTTGAAATAACCTAAATAAGCATCAGTTTTATTACTTTTAGTATTTACAGTTGAATCCAGTTTCCCCTGAATCAGTAGTTCACTTTTAATATTCAAAGAAGTAGGGGGTGGGGATATAGCTCAGTGGTAGAGCATTTGTTAGCTTTCCTAAGTCCCTGGGTTTGATCCCCACCACTGCAAAAAAAAGTACATTGCATGTTTCATTTAAATCCTGTGTTCAGATTTTTTGTTTTAAAATCTTTCTTCAATCTTTTCTGTTTATCATTTAGTTTGATTAAAGCACCCCCCTCCATGGAATGGTCCTTATTTGTTTTTATCATCATAGGACACTTAAGGAATTAATTTATTCCCAAAGAATATACTTATACCAAAAGTTATCTCTACTTTTCATAAGTTCATGGGTTCATTTTTAGGAACATCCCATGTAGTTAGTCAACTTTCATTCTGGTGGTTGCTGATATCAGCATGTATGAGAGCCTTAAATTTAATATTGAGTATTCAGGAGAGCAAGAGATGATACATTGGAGTGGATAGACAGAGTATTTGAATGTATTGTCTTAACATTGTTTCCATGATGGTCAGGTAAGCCCTATCCTTGCATTTCCTGGAAAAATGTGCAAGTTTATAGAGCTCTGCCTTTTCTTTTTTTCTTTTTAAGTAGTACTTTGAATTGGTCTGAAAGATGATTCTGGGGTTGGGTAATAATGAAGAGGTGAACAGGGAGTCATAATGTTGAAACTGGACATTCAGATCTTTATAGCATGATTTCCTTATTTTTCAAAGAGCAGAAGAATTCCATCGTTTATCATGTTCTGGTTGGACTCCTTTCTTATCGTTTGCTGGAGTTTGAACTTCAGAGCTATGGTGTCAACCCTGCTGTAATATCTCAGGGGAGCTCCTAGTGTGGGGCTGGTGCCATGGCTCACCCTCCAACCTTTCCTTCTTCACTTCAGCCTCCAGCTCTGAGCTTTCCAATCCCCAGAGTAGCAAATGTTGAAAGAAGTTGCACAGGTAAGTATGTGGTGGGAAAGCTTGGGGAAGCAATGATACTGTCAGTTTTTTGAGGGTGGATGTTGGGCCATTTTATCAGTGAATCTTTTTGTTAATTAGAAATAATGTTTCTTATAAATTAATTTTTTTCATAAAACTGTCTCATAAATTATTACATGAAAGTCTAGTGTTCTAAGACATAGTTTCGTTGCATATGAAGTAGGAAAAACTTTAAACTGAATAAACTATTAATATTATAATGCACATAAAGGTTAGATTTTTTTTTTTTAACTTTATACTCTCCACTGAATATAGTAGGGCTAGAAAAATCATGTTCAGAAGAGAAGCTAAGAAAAACAGGGAAGGCATAAATCCATAAACTACAATTTTTCCATATGAAACTTGGTCTCAGAAAGATGTTCTCACCTCAGAAGGTGGCATGTTTTTGTTTCTACTAGCTTTAAGCAGACTGTTTTGTGTGTGTGTGTGTGTGTGTGTGTGTGTGTGTGTGTGTGTGTGTCTGAGTGTGTCTGAGTGAGATTTTAGTCAGGTAACTGTTTTTAATCTCCATGGAAATTGAAATTTTAAACATCTTTTTCTTTGAAGTCTTGGCAGGAGAACTCTGGGACATTTCTATTAATCTTTAGGTTTGAAGTTAACAAAAAAGTATAGATGCAGTAAAAACACAATATCTGGTACACAGTTCAACAAATATTTGTTGAATGAATGAATACATTCACTAAGCTCTGTGGGGGGTGGAGGGGCAATATTCCTGACTTACTGTTTTTCTTCCTTGCACTGAAAATCTTGATATAACTATAGATATTTTTTCTTAAGTCATGATTTTTAGAAATAATTTTGTAGGAATGAAGCCTGGGTCTTTGGTCTCTTGAAGGTCTCACTTCTCATGATGCTTTTGAAGATTGCTTTTTTTTGTTCTCCCAGATCTGTTCCATGTAACTCATATTCATGTGTTTTGTAGATTCCTTTCACATTTGAAATTAAACCCAGAAAAAACAAATGCTAATATGGCCTGTGATTGCTAAGTTTCCATCAGAGAATGGGTGAGGCCTAAAGATACTGGAACATCACATATTGGGAATTTCAGGTATCAAAACAGGTCTACAAAATAGTCCTCAGTAGTTTATCCTCCCCCCTTTCTCTTTTAAGTTCTAGCATTTTAAAATTTACTTAGAGCCTTGTAGAAATACATATCTCTCAGCAAAGTACACTATAAGCCTATTTTTTCTCTATATATTCCATATGCCTTCCTCCTTCCCCTTTTTATCAGACCAAGCCTTCTCCTCCTTTTAAGGATTGTTTAAAAATATTCATCATTGGAATATTTCCTTTATGCTTAGAGGATTTGTTTTGTATTTTAAACTTAGAGATTTTTCTACTGTTACATGTTCTTTCATTTGTATTTTATTGTATAATTTTGCATCCTAGCATTTAAAAAGAATGTATTGCTACTTTAATTTTAGGCTTCATTATGTGAGTTTTCAGTTCATGTACTGATTTATTGCTCATAGTGGATACTAGTTATAGATGATTTTTTAGTTGATATGATTCTGTACTTTTTTGAGAACTTGTAGAATTGGGGAGGACATATTAAGGAATATGATGTACATAGTTTTCAGGAATATCATCTGAATCAACCAGTTTCAGCCAAGAGATTTCAGTTTTGGGATTAGGAAGAGTGATATCTTACCCTCTGTCTGTCTGTTGTCTTCTTTGTTTCTCTCAGACAAAGGGCACCCCGATTTTGGAGATGAGCCCTCCAGAGATATTTAAAATATTTCTGTGACTCTTAGAAAGGACTCTGCCCAGATACTTAGTACTCTCCAAAGTCATGACTGTGGAACTGTTTATATAGGCCCTCATTTTCTTACAAAGAATATTTCCAGCCAGAGTCATGTTTCTTGTACATCTACCTATTAATTGCATTCATTGCTTATTTATTGGGCAGTCTGCATTGTGTAAAATTATGGCATAAGTTGCTTTTATTTCTTTGCTCTTGATTCGATTTGATGAATTAAAAATTCTAGATTTTAAGCCGGGCGTGGTGGCGCACGCTTGTAATCCCAGCATTCGGGAAGCTGAGACTGGAGGATCCGTGTTCGAAACCAGCATCAGCTACCTAGTGAGGTACTCCGCAACTCAGTGAGACTTGGTTTCAAAATAAAGAATAAAAAATAGGGCTGAGGGTATAGCTCGGAGGTAGAGCGCCCCTGAGTTCAATCCCCAGTACCGCAAAA
>PVLC010014350.1:0-13564 GCA_004027655.1 Graphiurus murinus
AAAAAAAAAAAAAAAAAAAAAAAAAAAGGAAAAATAATTGTACACTTACATGTATATTTTTCTCCGTAATCTAATCTCAATTGAAAAAGAAAATAAAGATTACTTCTATACACAAGTAAAGACTAATCTCTCAGATATATTAAAAAAATAAAATTAAGAATTAGGCATGCATACCTGTAATCCCAGTACTTGAGAGGCTGAGACAAGAGGATCACAGGCTCAAGGCCGGCCCCAGCAATTCAGTGGCTCTCAGTAATTTAGCAAGACCCTGTTTCCAAATAAAAACTAAAATAGGGCTGGAAGTGTAGCTCAGAGGTAGAAAGCTCCTGAGTTCCTGCCCTAAAACTAGGACTAGTACTAAAAAAAAAAAAAAAAAAAAAACTGCATACAAGGCATGATCATTTTGTGTTTAAAAAAGGAAATAGAGCCAGGCGTGGTAGCAGAGGCATTTGGGAGGCTGAGACCAGAGGATCCGGGTTCGCGGCCAGCCTCAGCTACTTAGTGAAGCACTCCGCAACTTAGTGACACCCTGTTTCAAAATAAAGAATAAAAAAATAAGGCTATGGGTGTAGCTCGGAGGTAGAATTCTCCTGAGTTCAATCCCCAGTACCAAAAAAAAAAAAAAAAAAGGAAATAGATTTGTATGTGTTTGGTACTATGGATTGAACCCAGAGGTGCACTACCTCTCAGCTACACCCTCAGCCCTATTTTAGTTTTTATTTGGAAACAGGGCCTCACTAAGTTTCTGAGGCTGTCCTCAAACCTTTGATCCTCCTGTCTCAGCCCTCCACGTACTGGGATTAGAGATGTGTGCTACCACACTGGGTTTAGGAAATAGATTTTATTATGAGTATGTATAAAGAATTTCTAGAATGATATTCAAGAAACTATAAATGAACATTATCTGTGGGAGGTAGACTGGGGATTGTAGAGAAAGGTTAATATTTTTTGTTAAACACTCTTTCACAACTGATTTTTTTCCTTTTTTGGGTGTTACTGGTTAAACTCGGGGACATTCTACCTCCAAACTACAACTCCAGCCCTTTTTATTTTTTATTTTGGAACAAAATCTTGCTAAGGTGTTGATGGCCTCACTAAACTATTAAGGCTGGCCTCAAACAGAAATCCTCCTGTGTCAGCCTCCCAAGAACTGGGACTATGGGCATAAAGCCCCACACCTGGCTTATATGTCTTAATTCTTAATTTAACTTATTATTATTATGATTATTATTATTATTATTGCGGTACTGGGGATTGAACTCAGGGGCATTCTACCTCCGAGCTATACCCCTAGCCCTATTTTTTATTCTTTATTTTGAAACCGAGTTGCGGAGTGCCTCACTAGGTAGCTGAGGCTGGCCTCGAACCTGGATCTTTCAGTCTCAGCCTCCCGAATGCTGAGATTACAAGCGTGCACCACCACGCCCGGCTTAATTTAACTTTTTAAACATATCTGAGATTCATTTTTTTTTTTTTTCTTGTAGTGGGGGGATTGAACCCAGGGGGGGTATTCCACCTCTAAACTACACTCCCAGCCTGATTTTATTTTATTTTGAAACAGGGTGTTGCCAGGTATGGTGGTGCATGCTTGTAATCCTAGTACTTGGGAGGCTGAGACAGGAGGATTGCAGGTTCAAGGACAGTCTCAGCAAGTAGTGAGACTCTTATCAACGTAGCAAGACCCTGTTTGGAAGTAAAAATTTAGCCAGGTGTGATGGCACACGCTTGTAATCCCAGTACCTGGGGAGGGTGAGATGGGAGGATCTGGGTTTGCAGCCAGCCTCAGCTACCTAGTGAGGCATTCCACAACTTAGTGAGACCCTGTTTCAAAATAAAGAATAAAAAATAGGACTGGGGGTGTAGCTCAGAGGTAGAATGTCCCTGGGTTCAATCCTCAGCAGTATCGCAAAAAAAAAAAAAAAAAAAAAAAGAGAAATTAAAATAGGGCTCGAAGTGTAGCTCAGAGGTAGAATGACCCTGGGTTCAATTCCCAGTGCCACATTAAAAAAAAAAAAAAAGGAAACAGAGTCTCACTAGGTTGATAAGTCTCACTACTTGCTGAGGCTGTCCTCAAACCTGTGGTCCTCCTGTCTCAGCTTTCCAAGTACTGAGATTACAGGTGTATGCCACCACACCCAGCTAGAGATTATTCTCTCTCTCTTTTTTTAATGCCTTTAGGAGCATGTTTATTGTGTTTTAGAGGATACATCCGTGCTCTCTGAGCTTGTGGGGGAGTCTCCCAGTCTCCAAAGGTTAAAAGCAGACAGGAGATTATTCCTTATTTGCATGTAGAAGTAGTCTAAGATGCTGAAGCTGGTCTCGAACCTGAAATCTTCCTGTCTCAGCCTCCCAAGTACTGGGATTACATGTTTGCCACCATGCCTGGCTTGATGTTTTGGGGAGGGATTTTCTTAGGAACCACCTGGACTCCCTAGCTCACCGCCAGCAGTGAGCTGTAGTATCACCCATCACCCGGGGCGCTCCCCGTCTACCTACCGAATCCGCCGCCAGATGGTGATTCGAGTTGGTGAACTCAGACACCAGCTCGTCAGCCACCTCGTTATACGACGTAGTGCCTTTCCGCTGAACTTTCTCACACACTTTCATTGAGAAATGTCGCAAGCCTTTCCCATTTTTATCTCCTTTCTTGCTTCGTTTACTAGAAGAGGAAAAAGTATTATGAAAACAAAATTTATATTCCATAATGCTTACTACACTTCTTTTATAAAACCCTGTAAGACAACACAGTTGAGGTTTTGCTTCAAGTTATGAAAATTTAAATTGAATAAAGAGAGCTGGGTGTGGTGATGCATGCTTGTAATCCCAGTATTTAGGAGGCTGAGATAGGAGGGTAGTAAGTTCAAGGACAACCTCAGCAAGCAGTGAGACTCATCAACTTAGTGAGATGCTATTTCAAAAACAACTATAAAGTAGGGCTGGGGGTGCAGCTCAGAGGTAGAATGCTTCTGGGTTCAATCCCCAGTAACGCACACACATACACAGACACACACAGAATGAACGAATAAACTGAATAGATGAAATATTTCTAAATTTTTTTTTTGTCTTAAAAATTAATAGAATAAGTTGGGTGTGGTGGCATACGCTTGTAATCCCAGTATTTGGGAGGCTGAGACAGGAGGATCACAGGTTTGTAGCCAGCCTCAGCTACTTAGTGAGACCCTGTTTCTTTTTTTTTTTTTTTGGTGGTACCAGGGATTGAACTCAGGGGCATTCTACCTCTCTGTGCTATACCCCCAGCCCTATTTTTTTTTTTGGGTACTGGGGATTGAACTCAGGGGCATTCTACCTCCGAGCTACACCCCCAGCCCTATTTTTTATTCTTTATTTTGAAACAGGGTCTCACTAAGTGGCGGAGTGCCTCACTAAGTAGCTGAGGCTGGCCGTGAACCTGGATCCTCCAGTTTCAGCCTCCCAAATGCTGGGATTACAAGCGTGTGCCACCATGCCCGGCTTCCCAGCCCTATTTTTTATTCTTTATTTTTGAAACAGGGTCTTACTAAGTTGTGGAATGCCTCACTAGGTAGCTGAGGCTGGCCAAGAACCCGGATCCTCCGGTCTCAGCCTCCCAAATGCTGGGATTATAAGCGTGCACCACCACGCTCGGCTGAGACCCTGTTTCAAAATAAAAAATAAAAAACACAGGGCAGTACTGCAAAACAACAACAACAAAAACAGAATAGAGTACTTTTGTATGTATATCATTCATTCATTCATTCAACAAATGCTTACGGATGTATTACTATTATGTTCCAGATAGTATTACAGAAAATGGAAGAAAATCAGCGTAAAATGACGAAGCCATGGTCTTCTAGAGCTCATATAGTAGTCAAGTTACCTTGTCTGTGTATTTTTTTTTCCTTGAAATTAAAAGTATCACTGTATCTGGGCATGGTGACGCATACCTATAATCCCAGTACTTAGGAGGCTGAGACAGAAGGATAACAGGTTTGAGGATAGCCTCATCAAGTAGTGAGACCCTGTTTCAAAATAAAAATTTAAAAACACGGCTTGAGGTGTAGCTAAAGAGGTAGAATACCCATGGGTTTAATCCCCAATAAAACACACACACACACACACACACACACACACACACACACAGACGAATGCACAGTAGTAACAAGGTCAACCCACAGACTCTAGAACACAAAACATCAAAGGCGTACACAACAGCTTCAGTGTAAGTGGAAAAAGAAATGCGCATTGGGAGCGGGGCATGGCATCACACGCTTGTAATCAGTACTTGGGAGGCTGAGACAGGAGAATCCGGGTTTGCAGCCAGCCTCAGCTACTTAGTGAGGCTCTCTGCAACTTAGTGAGACCCTGTTTCAAAATAAAGAATAAAGCCGGGCGTGGTGGCGCAAGCTTGTAATCCCAGCATTCGGGAGGCTGAGACCGGAGGATCCGGGTTCACGGCCAGCCTCAGCTACCTAGTGAGGCACTCCGCAACTTAGTGAGACCCGGTTTCAAAATAAAGAATAAAAAATAGGGCTGGGGGTGTTAGCTCGGAGGTAGAATGCCCCTGAGTTCAATCCCCAGTACCAAAAATAAATAAATAAATAAAATAAAATAAAGAATAAAAATAGCACTGGAGGTGTAGCTCAGAGGTAGAATGCCCCTGAGTTCAATCCCCAGTACCGAAACAAAACAAAACAAACAACACCAAAAAAACAGGGCTGGGGGTGTAGCTTGGAGGGAGAACGCTGGGTTCAACCCCAAAAAGAAGAAAAAAAAGAAATATGCAATGGGTGACACCCAATCCACCTAAGAACAAGGTGACTTCAAGACAGCTGGTAGGACTTTACCAGAAACAGCAGCCAACCTGAGGGCCCTGGGGAAACCGAGGCAGCCTTGCACCGTCTCACAGCCGCTGAGCACCAGGAGCCTCAACGAGGACCCGGGAGGCTGGAACGGTCTATCACGTGCGGTGCCCAGAGCAGATTCCAGAGAGAGCGACAGCTACTGTCTTATCTGTACCTATTCTACGTGAGCAAAGGCAGTGCTGTACAGTTCAGGAAAATACCCAGAATGACAAATAACAAACCATTCCAGGAAAATTACTTGATTTCAAAGGAAGGAATTCCATAGGCATCTAGAGATAAGAACAGAACACCAGCTGTTTCAACATTAGGTCCAAGCTGGGCGTGGTGACACATGCTTGTAATCCCAGTACTTGGGAGGCTGAGACAGGAGGCTTGCAGGTTCACAGCCAGTCTCAGCTACTTAGTGGGCCCTCTGCAACTTAGTAGACTCTGTTTCAAAATAAAGAATAAAATAGGGCTGGAGGTGTAGCTCGGAGGTAGAATGTTCAATCCCTGGTACCACAAACACAAAAAAAAACCCCCAGAAAACAACAACAAAAAACACTAACAACAACAAAAAAATAAATAAAATAGGGCTGGGAATGTAGCTCAGAGGTAGAATGTCCCTGGGTCCAATCCATAGTACTACAAAAACAAAACAAAAGAACCAGTAGGTATATACAAGAAGAAAATATAAGCCGGGCATGGTGGCGCACACTTGTAATCCCAGCATTTGGGAGGCTGAGACCAGAGGATCCAGTTTCGGGACCATCCTAAGCTACTTAGTGAGGCCCTCTGCAACTTAGTGAGACTGTTTAAAAATAAAGAATAAGCCGGGCGTGGTGGCACATGCTTGTAATCCCAGCATTTGGGAGGCTGAGACCGGAGGATCTGGGTTCGTGGCCAGCCTCAGCTACCTAGTGAGGCACTCCGCAACTTAGTGAGACCCGGTTTCAAAATAATTAATAAAAAAAAAATAGGACTGGGGGTATAGCTCAAAGGTAGAACGCCCCTGAGTTCAATCCCCAGTACCGCAAAAAAAAAAAAAAAAAAAAAAAAAAAGAAAGAAAATATATTTAAGAAAGTGAAGGTGGGTGTGTTGATGCACATCTGTAACCCAAGTACTTGGGAAGCTGAGACAGGAGGATTGTAGGTTTGAGACTAGCCTCAGCCACTGAGTGAAGATCTCAGTAATTTAGCAAGACCCTGTTTAAAAAAAAAACTAAGCCGGGCATGGTGGCACATGCTTGTAATCCCAGCATTTGGGGGCTGAGACCGGAGGATCAGGGTTCGCGACCAGCCTCAGCTATCTAGTGAGGCACTCCGCAACTTAGTGAGACACTCCACAACTTAGTGAGACTCTGTTTCGAAATAAAGAATAAAAAATAGGACTGGGGGTATAGCTCGGAGGTAGAATGCCCATGAGGTGAATCCCCAGTACCGCAACAAAACAAAACAAAGAACTGGTCTGGGGATGTAGCTTGGAGGTAGAATGTACCTGGATTCAATCCCCAGTACCAAAAATATATCCATGAATGAGTACAGATGGCAAATTAGCCAAATGATTGCCCAAAACTGTCCTGATTACTTTATTGCTGCCTTTAAAAAAAAAAAGAAGGACCTAGAAAAAGTATATAACCACTGAATTGAGAAATGTATTTACTTTCTTTTTTTGTGTGTGTGGTACCGGGGATTGAACTCGGGGACATTTTACTTATGAGCTACAATCCCCAGCTCTATTTTTTAATTCTCTATTTGGAAACAGGGTCTCACTAAGTTGCAAAGGGCCTCAGTAAGTAGCTGAGGCTGGCCACAAACCTACTATCTTCCTGTCTCAGCCTCCCAAGTACTGGGATTACAGGCGTGCACCACCACACCCGGCTGAGAAATGTATTTACTTTAATAAACCAGTTTGCAATTTTTAGCATGAATATAAAACCCCATATTCAACATATTTCTTTCAAAATAACTTCTGCACTTCTGTTTTTAGCAATTCTTATTTACTTTGCACTTAACTTGTGCTAATTATATAAATTAACGTATGACTAGCCATTTGTAGGTAATCATACCAGACTCTAAGTGCAAATCAACACAGCATAGGCCGTGTATGAAAGTGTATGCAGGTAGCCGGGCGTGGTGGCGCACGCTTGTAATCCCAGCATTCGGGAGGCTGAGACCGGAGGATCCGGGTTCGCGGCCAACCTCAGCTACCTAGTGAGGCACTCCGCAACTTAGTGAGACTCGGTTCTCAAAATAAAGAATAAAAAATAGGGCTGGGGGTATAGCTCGGAGGTAGAACGCCCCTGAGTTCAATCCCCAGTACCGCAAAAAAAAAAAGAAAGTGTATGCAGGTGGCAGCGTTTTCTATTTACAGGTGTACTAAGTACAGCTGTCTTTCTTTTCGTGTGACAATCATCGATGATTAATGTCTGTACATACTAGTTCATTGTGGGTTGTGAATAAGGTTATTCTTTTTTTTTTTTTTCTGCAGAACTGGGATGGAACCCAGGGGTATTCTACCTCCAAACTATACCCCCAGTCTTATCTTTTGTGTGTGTGTGTGCATGTGTGTGGTACTGGGGATTGAACCGAAAAGCATTCTACCTTCGAGCTATACTCCCAGCCCAATTTTATTTATTTGGAAACAGGGTCTCGCTAGGTTGAGGAGAGAGTCTCACTACTTGTTGAGCCTCCTGTCTCAGCCTCCTACGCACTAGGATTACAAGTTGAGCCACCACACCCAGCTCCTTTTTGTATTTTGAAATTCTTGCTAAGTTGCTGAGGGCCTAAGTTGCTGAGGCTGTCCTCAAACCTGCAATCTTCCAGTCTCAGCCTCCCAAGTGCTAGGATTACAGGTATGTGCTACCACACCCAGCTGGGAAGCCCCTTTCTCCACAGTGAAATCCTAAACAAATATTCACACTTATACTCACCTCTCTGAAAAATCGGAGTCTATAAATTCTCTAGCCCGTTTTCTATCACTAAAAAGACAAAAAATATTATAAACATGACAGATAAATAGCTTTATTTCATGAATTTATGTAGAACTTATCTAATTCTACACTGAATATATTCAAAGATAAATCTAATAAATATAAAAAAGATGTACATAAAATAAAAAATCATAGGACAAGACATGATAATTATAAATGAATGAATATTTAGGGAGGAATACATTAGAGATTTACAAGTGAGTGTTTACAAAATCCTCTATCTTTATTATACTACATGTGAATGTACATGATTTAAAGTCCTTTGCCAGGATTGTTATTTCATTAATTCACTTTTTTTTTTTTTTCGGTACTAGGGATTGAACTCAGGGGAATTCTACCTCCCTATTTTTTATTCTTTTTTTTTTTTTTTTGCGATACTGGGGATTGAACTCAGGGGCGTTCTACCTTCGAGCTATACCCCCAGCCCTATTTTTTTTTTATTAATTATTTTGAAACCGGGTCTCACTAAGTTGCGGAGTGCCTCACTAGGTAGCTGAGGCTGGCCTCGAACCTGGATCCTCCGGTCTCAGCCTCCCGAATGCTGGGATTACAAGCGTGCGCCACCACGCCTGGCAATTCACTTATTCTTGAAGCAAGGAAATTCTTACTAAGCTACGATCTTCTGTCTGCTTGCTAAAACTCACGTAGGATAGAAGCACTAACACAGTGTGCCAAAACTTGTGTATGTCACTAGCTTCTAAAGTGACAAAATGAGGCTCTGAGACATTTTTCTTAATACCATCTTTTCTTTCCCATTTCGCTGAAAAGCTAAGGTGTGTTGAAGGGCTGAGTAAGGGCCAGCGTTGTAGAGGCAAAGACCAAACGTCTAAGGGCTTGTTACTGAAGGTAGCAAATGAGCAACACAGAGGATATGGATTTAATTGTCCAGTTACAAAGAATCAAGGGGAAACTTAATGAAAAATTTAATATATTTGGCCTCTTTTTCCTAGATCCTTTTCTATTTTTTAAGAAAATAAGAATTCAGTGCTTGGTGTGGTGGTGCACGCCTGTAATTCTAGTCCTTGGGAGGCTGAGACAGAAGGAACCTGTTATGGTTTAGGATGATGTCACTATAGGTTCTTGTTCTTGGCTAGTTTAGAAAAAAAGCCAGAAATGCTGAAAATTAAACAAGGTTTTGTTATTACAGGCAGAAAAAGGCGTGGGGGGGGGAACAGAGCAAGGAAAACACCACATCAGAGAGACACACGTGACAGAGTGTCTCAGTCAAATCCACGAGATCTCAGGTTCCAGGCTAGCCTCAGCAACTTAGCAAGACCCTCAGCAATTTAGTGAAACCCTACTTCACAATAAAAAAATAAAATAGAAGCCGGGCGTGGTGGCGCATGCTTGTAATCCCAGCATTCGGGAGGCTGAGACCAGAGGATCTGGGTTCGAGGTCAGCCTCAGCTACCTAGTGAGGCACTCCGCAACTTAGTGAGACCCTGTTTCAAAATAAAGAATAAAAAATAGGGCTGTGGGTATAGCTCGGAGGTAGAATGCCCCTGAGTTCAATCCCCAGTACCGCCAAAAAAAATAAAATAAAAAATAAAATAAAATAAAATAAAATAGAGGTAGTAGTGTAGTTCAGAGGTAGAATGACCCTGGATTCAAACCCCAGTAACACACACACACACACACACACACGAAAAAGAATTCAGAGGGCAAATTCTGAGTAGAGCAAAAATTTAATATATAACTCCTACTTTTTTTTTTTTTGGTACTGGGTATGGAACCCAGGGGCATTCTACTTCTGAGCTACACCCCTAGTCCTATTTTTTTTATTTTGAAACAGGATCTCACTAAATTGCTGAGAGCCTTGCTAAGTTTCTGAGGCTGGTCTCACCACCATGCCCAGCTGCAACTCCTTTTTTGTGTTTGTGTGTGTGTGTGTGCTAGAACAATATAAAATATAGTTTTTAAGCCAGGCATGGTGGCCCATGCTTGTAATCCCAGTACTTGGGAGGCTGAGACAGGAGAATTGCAGGTTTGTAGCCAGCATCAGCAAATAGTGAGATTCTCATCAACCTAGCGAGACCCTGTTTCAAAATAAAAATAAAATAGGGCTAGGAATGTAGCTCAGAGGTAGAATGCCCCTGAGATCAATCCCCAGTACCACAAAAGAAAAAAAAATTATATACATGTATATTTTTATGTATATATATAGTTTTTATATCTCCAAAGCACATATACATTACATTATCATAAAAACCAGTCATATTTCACAGTTCAAAAACAATATTCAGTTGCAAGTGATTGTACTGTTTTTGTTTAAAACTGACTGAAAACAACAAAACCAAAATACCTGGTTGAGACAGAGGAAATTTATATCTAAGATGAAAAACAAGACAAAATAGGTGATTTCATGCCGGGCGTGGTGGCTCACGCTTGTAATCCCAGCATTCGGGAGGCTGAGACCGGAGGATCCGGGTTCGCGGCCAGCCTCAGCTACCTAGTGAGGCACTCCGCAAGTTAGTGAGACTCGGTTTCAAAATAAAAAATAAAAAAATAGGGCTGGGGGTATAGCTCGCAGGTAGAATGCCTCCTGAGTTCAATCCCCAGTACTGCAAAAAAAAAAAAAAAAAAAAAAAAAGGTGATTTCAAAGGAAAAATGTTACTTTTTTTTGGTGCTGGTACTGGGGTTTTAACCTAGGAGTGTTCTATCTGGGAGCTACACTCTCAGCCTTTTTTTTTTTTTTTTTTTTTGCAGTACTTGGGATTGAACCCAAGGGCATTCTACCTCTGAGCTATACCTGCGGCCCTATTTTTTATTCTTTATTTTGAAACCGGGTCTCACTAAGTTGCAGACGGCCTAAGCTGAGGCTGGATGTGAACCTCCTGTTTTAGCTTCCCAAATACTGGGATTACAAGCATGTGCCACCACGCCTGGCTCATTTTTTGTTTTGAAACAGGGTCAAGCTGAGTGTAGTGGCACACGCTTGTAATCCAGTACTTGGGAGGCAGAGACAGGAGGATCACAGTTTCAAAGCCAGCCTCAGCAACTTAGCAAGGCCTTCTGCAACTTAGTGAGACCCTGTTTCCAAATAAGAAAAAATATACAGCTAGGGGTGTAGCTTGGAGATAGAATGCTCCTGGGTTCAATCTCTAATACCACAAAAAGAAAAAAAAAAAAAAAAAAGAAAAAGAAAAGAAACAGGGTCTCAGTTGCTGAAAGCCTCGCTACGTAGCTGAGGCTGTTCTTGACCCTGCTATCCTCCTGTCTCAGCCTCCCAAGTACTGGGATTACAGGCATGCACCACAACTCCTGGCAAAACATTACTTTTTAAGAGCAAGACTACATAAAACGAGAACAGATGACAAGACAAGATAAGAAAAAAGAAATGAGTGTGTGGTGTGTGTATTTTTTTTTAAGGTCTTACAGTAGTAACGTGTGACACTTACCTGGGGACCCAGCCAGTAGCTTCAGCTATGTGTGTCTGAGTGACCATCGCTGGTGCGGGGGTATAGGGACTCCCAATCAGAACACTTCCTGAACTGGTTAGTCTCTGTGGTGTGCTTATAATCTGTGAAGTCAGGGCAAGAAAATAATACTGTCAGTCATTAGGAGAAGCTGACAGGCAGAAAATGAGGTGGACTGCTAAGCAACGTGCAGGGAGGAAACTGCACTGCCTCACGAGCAGGGAATGCCAGTCACCTCAGGGGTAAGTCGGCTCACATGGGAGGTCACCTGGCAGGTTTCAGCACATGAATGGCAATTTGGAAGGATTAAGTCAGCAATCAACGACTTAAAACCAGAAAAATGAAGTGCTTTCTTTGAAATTAAGCAAACAGACTGCCATAGAGCTCAAGTCAAGTCAGATTTTTTTTTTTTTTCTTCTCGGTATTGGGGATTGAACCCAGGGGCATTCTACCTCCGAGCTACACCCCCAGCCCTATTTTTTTATTCTTTATTCTGAAACAGGGTCTCACTAAGTTGCAGAGTGCCTCACTAAGTAGCTGAGGCTGGCTGAGAACCTGGATCATCCGGTCTCAGCCTCCCAAATATTGGGATTACAAGTGTGCGCCACCACACCCTCCATTTTTTATTCTTTATTTTTAAACCGAGTCTCACTAAGTTGTGGAGGGCCTCACTAGATAGCTGAGGCTGGTCGTGAAACCGGATCCTCAGGTCTCAGCCTCCCAAATGCTGGGATTACAAGAGTGCGCCACCACGCCCGGCTTCCCTGTTTTTTTTTTTTCTTTCTTTCTTTCTTTTTTTTTTTTGTAGTACTGGAGATGGAACCTGGGGGCATTCTACCTCCGAGCTACAGCCCCAGCCCTATTTTTTATTCTTTATTTTGAAACAGGGTCTCACTAAGTTGCGGAGTGCCTCACTAAGCAGCTGAGGCTGGCCTCGAACCCAGATCCTCCAGTCTCAGCCTCCTAAATGCTGGGATTACAAGCGTGTGCCACCACACCCAGCTTATTCTTTATTTTGAAACAGAGTCTCACTAAGTTACAGAAGGCCTTACTAAGTAGCTGAGGCTGGTCATGAACCTGGATTCTCCTGTCTTAGTCTCTCATGTACTGGGATTACAGGTGTGAGCCACCACACTTGGCCCAGAAAAGAAATTAATGAACTGGGCATGGTGGCACATGCTTAGACTCTCAGTACTTGGGAGGCTGAAACAGGAGGATCTCTGCCAGCCTCAGCTACTTAGTGAGATCCTCTGCCACTTAGTGAGACCCTGTTTCAAAATAAAAGAATAAAAAAAAGAAATAGGGCTGGACGTGTAGCATGGAGGTAGAATGCCCCTGGGTTTAATCCGTAGTACCATAAAGAAAACAAACAAACAAACAAAAATAATATGTAAAATCAGCCTGGGATTGTAGCTCGGAGGTAGAACGCCTCTGGGTTCAACCTCCAGTTATCCCCCCTACACACACAAAAGAAAAGAAATTAATGGAACCAAATATATGTTATTTTTTAAAAAAAGGTTCCTTGATAAGTGTTACAAAATTCCTTTCCAGATCTTAAAATTTCCATGGAAGAAAACACGTTTTTTGCAAAGACATTTGTAATAATACAAAAATTTCTGGCAGCCTATTAATAGCTTTAAAAGTATTTTCACCCAAAGAAGTACGTTAGTAAGGCCATGTTCCAGTGAATGGGGTATTAATGGAAAAAGAATGACCCTGTTTGGATAAATGATCAAACAGTTGCTGGGTACACACACAGTTTTTGTCTATTTTACTAAAGTTTTGAAAATTTCCATAATACTAAGGTTCTATTGAAGTCCCACTTAATTTTTATTTTATTTACTTACTTATTTAGTGGTACTGGGGATTGAACCCAGAGGCATTCTACCTTAGAGCTACACCCCCAGTCTGATCTTATTTCTTATTTGATCTATTTCTTATTGGAAATGGGGTCTCACTAGTTGATGAGAGTCTCACTACTTGCTGAGGCTGTCCTCGAACCTGAGATCCTCCTGTCTCAGCTTCCCAAGTACTGGGATTAGAAGCATGTGCCACTGGGCCCAATTTAGGTCTCACCTAAAAACATCTATATAGACTCTACATGATTGTTAGATAAGTCTGTGTGTGTGTGTGCACGCGCATGTGTGCGTGCTACTGGGGATTGAACCCAGGGCATTCTACTTCCAAGATACATCACCAGCTATTTTTATTTTATTATTTGGAAACAGGGTCTCATTAAGTTGCTGATAGGCTCCCTAAATTGCTGAGGCTGGCTTCGAACTTGCAATGTTCCTGTCTCAGCCTCCCAAGTACTGGGATTGCAAACCTGGGCCG
>PVLC010014350.1:13664-39583 GCA_004027655.1 Graphiurus murinus
GACCCTGTTTCAAAATAAAGAATAAAAAATAGGGCTGGGGGTATAGCTCAGAGGTAGAATGCCCCTGAGTTCAATCCCCAGTATCACACACACACACACAAAAAAAAAAAAAAAAAAAAAGAAAGAAAGAAATAACTCAAGCCCTGTGTGTTGGTGTGTGTGTGTGTGTGCGCGCGCACATGCTTGTAATCCCAGTATTTGGGAGGCTGAGACAGGAGGATCTGGGTTTGAGGCCAGCCTCAGTTACTTAGTGAGGCCCTCCACAACTTAGTGAGACCCTGTTTAAAAATAAAGAATAAAAAATAGGGCTGGGGATGTAGCTCAGAGGTAGAATGTCCCTAGGTTCAATTCCCAGTACCATAAAAAAAAAAAAAAAAAAAAAATCCATTTTTTTACTGTTGTTGAGCAAGTCAATGTAATCAATTTTTATCTCCATGATCAAATGAAACCTATTTTGGCGCCCAGGGTCTATATTCATTAAGTTACTTGTTAATCTGCTTCAGAAAGAGTCCAAAGGAGAGCCGGGCGTGGTGGCGCACGCTTGTAATCCCAGCATTTGGGAGGCTGAGACCGGAGGATCCGGGTTCGTGGCCAGCCTCAGCTACCTAGTGAGGCCCTCTACAACTTAGTGAGACCCTGTTTCAAAATAAAGAATAAAAAAATAGGGCTGGGGGTGTAGCTCAGAGTTCAATCCCCAGTACCGCAAAAAAAAAAAAAAAAAAAAAAAAAAGAAAGAGCCCAAAGGGAAGGCGTCAAAAGCACTTCAAGTTCTTCATTTGCACCGGAAGGAAGGAGCAGAACCATCACCTGCGGTCAAAGCGGCCCAGACCTAGTTACTGAAATCCAGTCAACACTTGTTTAACTAACTTGCTCATTTCTGTGTGTATCTGGTCAGTTTGAAACTAGGGAGATGTTAGTACTTATAAATAGAAAAGAATTATAGAAGTTCTACAATTAAATAAAGACCCAGCCGGGCATGGTGGCGCACACTTGTAATCCCAGCATTCGGGAGGCTGAGACCGGAGGATCCGGGTTCGAGGCCAGCCTCAGCTACTTAGTGAGGCACTCTGCAACTTAGTGAGACCAGCCTTCAGAAGCTTGCTTCATGAGAAAACAAGAAACCAGTCGATCTGTCTGCACCTCTCATCAAACTCTGCCTTCGTTGAACCCAGGGGCACGCTACCTCTGAGCTTCATCCCCAGCCCTATTTTATTTGGAAACAGGGGTTCGCCAAGTTGCTGAGGCTGGCCTCAAACCTGCGATCCTCCTGTCTCGGCCTCCGAGGTAGTAGGATGCCAGGCACGGATGCACCGCTGTATCCGGCTCCTGCCTCGCATTCCAAGTGTGGCTGCACCTCTCACTCCTCCGCACGACTGAGCTCACGCCCCCATTTCTGTTTCAGTGCAAGCCCTTTCAGGGTAGAGAGAGTGCCTTGCTAAACTGCGTCCTGTGCAGGGCTGGCACCGTGCTGGGGACACTGGAGGGACACCACATCTACTGAAGGAGCCAAAGACTCAGCTTTTGAACGGACGGGGAAAGTCGTTTCTTTGTTCATTGATATGCTAGAAACTACAGTTCTATAGACTCTAGTAAGAAAATCTTTTACAATATCAGGGGCATAATTCTCACTCACCCTACATCACACATGGAAACATTATCACGCTGACTCTGGGTAGGGCCAGCCTAAGAAGGAAACTCTATTTGATTAGTCATGTTTCTGTTCCTAGAACAGAAGTCCCTGCAAAGCTATCTGAAGCGCCTCAACCCACCCTCGAAGCCGACTGGATGATCTGCACAGTATTATTACTAAGGAGTTCTCTGTCTCGATGTCATTAGCAGCCTCCAGGCTTGGTTTTATCTGATTTAAGGGCTTTGTAGGGGAAAAAAGAAAGCAAAAAGAGGGTGGGAAACAATATATAGAAAAACTGGTTATCTTTCTTAAGAATGACTTTGGAAATGAATTGCTATATTCTAGTTTACTTTATTATTATTATTTTTTTTGGTGGTACTGGGGATGGAACCCAGGGGCATTCTACCTCTAAGCTATATCCCCAGCCCTTTTTCTTTTTTGGTGGGGCAGTACTGGGGATTGAACTGAGGGGCATTCTACCTCCGAACTGTACCCCTAGCCCTATTTTATTTTATTTTTAAATTTTGAAACAGGGTCTCACTAAGTTGTAGAGGGTCTCACTAAGTAGCTGAGGCTGGTGACGAACCTGCAGTCCTCCCAAATACTGGGATTACAAGCGTGCGCCACCACACCCGGCTCCACAGCAAATTCTTAAACATTTCCCCACTGAACAAAGTAGAGGAATGATAAACTTGAAGCCACGTTCAAAGTGCATGTGAGGCTCAGTGAGTTCCTAAGCTGGGCATAAACACATGAGCCTTAAGAAGTAAAAGGTAGGTAGGCATGTGGCACAGGCCTCTACTCCCAGCTACCGAGGAGGCAGAGACAGAAGGATCATTTGAGTCCAGGAATTCGAGGCCAGTCTGGTCAACATAGCGAGACCCCATCTCAAGAAAAAAGAAAGGAAGAAGAAAGCCACTAAGACTTGATCAACCACTCAGTATAGGAAACTCAAGGGTATTTTATCTCTGGGCTACATCCCCTGACCTATTTTACTTTTTGTTTTGAAATAGGGTCTTGCTAAATTGCTGAGATTGGCCTTGAACTTGCAATTCTCCTGTGTCAGCCTCCAGAATACTGAAATTGTAGGCATGTGCAACCACATCCAGCCCTTGAATCTTAATTTTTTTTTTTTTTTCGGTACTGGGGATTGAACTCGGGGGCATTTTACCTTGGAGCTACAGCCCCAGCCCTATTTTTTATTCTTTATTTTGAAACAGGGTCTCACTAAGTTGCGGAGTGCCTCACTAGGTAGCTGAGGCTGGCTGCGAACCCGGATCCTCCAGTCTCAGCCTCCCAAATGCTGGGATTACAAGTGTGTGCCACCATGCCCGGCTTCAAATTCATACTTCTAATATGCAGCTGATATAAGAAAAATAAATTTTAAATTTCAGAGTCCTCTCTTCTCTCCCAAACTCCAGAGATCCTTAATTTAAATGTAATCATGTGGTGTTTCTGACAACTGGTTAGTTAGGTAAGAAATATCAGAAAGCACTTAAACGCTCTTCTGAAGACCTGTGCCCTCAATCAAAAGTTTGTGTACTACTGCCCCCTACAGTCAGAAAAGTCAAGAACATGTCTTCTGAAGAGAAAAAGAATACGTAATTTTAAAGTATTATATTAAAAGACTCCATCCTCTGATAAAATCTTGGTTTTCATTAAAAGAAGTAACTTTTATTTTTTAAAATAAGATAGCCGTGAGCCGGGCGTGGTGGCGCACGCTTGTAATCCCAGCATTTGGGAGAGACCAGAGGATCCCGGTTCGCGGCCAGCCTCAGCTACCTAGTGAGGCACTCCGCAACTTAGTGAGACTCGGTTTCAAAATAAAGGATAAAAAATAGGGCTGGGGGTGTAGCTCGGAGGTAGAATGCCCCTGAGTTCAATCCCCAGTACCGCCAAAAAAAATAAATAAATAAAATAAGATAGCCGTGAAATTATCTTATATATACATTCATAAGATATACATCTCTCTAATGATAACCTATTGGAAAAGGGTAAGTATCTCAGACTGAAATAGTTATTACTAAACTAATTTCTATAACCACTGAAAACATTTTTCATAGGTCTTTTGAAATTTCTACTTCTCATTAAGATTTGGCTTCCAAGAGACATGTAAAGCTCAAATGGCAAGTAGAGAAAGAAGACTATGAGAAGCAGAGGAGTGAGAGTTTATCCAAGAATTCTCTTTTTTTTTTTTTTTTTTTTTTGCGGTACTGGGGATTGAACTCAGGGGCAGTCTACCTCTGAGCTACACCCCCAGCCCTATTTTTTATTCTTTATTTTGAAACTGAGTCTCACTGAGTTGCGGAGGGCCTCACTAGGTAGCTGAGGCTGGCTGCGAACCCGGATCCTCCGGTCTCAGCCTCCCGAACGCTGGGATTACAAGCGTGCACCACCGCGCCCGGCTTATCCAAGAATTCTCTAAAAAATCTTTTAGTTGGGTGTGGTGCATGTCAGTAATCCTCATACTTGGGAGGCTGAGACAGGAGGATGACAGGTTTGAGGTCGGCTTTGGCAACTTAGCAAGATCCTGTTTCAAAATAAAAGCAAGATCCTGTTTCAAAATAAAATAGGGCTGGGGGTGTGGCTCGGAAGTAGACTGACCCTGGATCAATCCCCAGTACAAACAATCATGAATGAGAACTTGAGGGTAAGGAAACAATTTTTTTTTTTTTTTGCGGTACTGGGGATTGAACTCAGAGGCATTCTACCTCCGAGCTATACCCCCAGCCCTAGTTTTTATTCTTTATTTTGAAACCGAGTCTCACTAAGTTGTGGAGTGCCTCACTAGGTAGCTGAGGCTGGCCGCGAACCCGGATCCTCCAGTCTCAGCCTCCCAAATGCTGGGATTACAAGCGTGCGCCACCACGCCCGGCTAGGAAACAATTTTTGGTTTTATTTTTTGCAGCGCTGAGAATCAAACCCAGAGCCTTGTGCATTCTACCACTAAGATCCATCCCCAGCCCAGACAGTGTTTAAAAGCAATGAGAGCCGGGCGTGGTGGCGCACGCTTGTAATCCCAGCATTCGGGAGGCTGAGACCGGAGGATCCGGGTTCCAGGCCAGCCTCAACTACCTAGTGAGGCCCTCTGCAACTTAGTGAGACCCTGTTTCAAAATAAAGAATAAAAAATAGGGCTGGGGCTGTAGCTTGGAGGTAGAATGCCCCTGAGTTCAATCCCCAGTACCGCAAAATAAATAAATAAATAAATAAAAGTAATGAGAAAGAGCCAGGCGTGGTGGTACACGGCTTGAAATCCCAGTATTTGGGAGGCTGAGAACCCAGGATCCGGATTCCCGGCCAGCCTCAGCTACTTAGTGAGGCTCTTCACAATGTAGTGAGACCCTGTTTCAAAATAAAGAATAAAAAATAGAACTGGGGGTGTAGCTCTGAGGTAGAATACCCCTGGGTTCAATCCCCAGTACCGCAAGAAAAAAAAAAAAAAAGTAATGAGAAGCCAGGCGTGGTGGAGCACGCTTGTAATCCCAGCATTTGGGAGGCTGAGACCAGAGGATCCAGGTTCGCGGCCAGCCTCAGCTACCTAGTGAGGCACTCCACAACTTAGTGAGACCCTGTTTCAAAATAAAGAATACAAAATAGGGCTGGGGGTGTAGCTCAGAGGTAGAATGCCCCTGAGTTCAATCCCCAGTACTGCAAAAAACAAAACAAAACAAAACAAAAAACAGGGCTGGGGATGTAGCTCGGAGGTAGAATGCCCGAATCCAATGCCCAGTACTGGAAAAAAAATAAATTAATTAAATAAAGTAATAAGAAAGGAAAATCAAGAAATGGCTCTAGCTGGTTGTATTTGTCCATAAAAGCTGCTATTACAAAATACTTTTGGTAATTTATAAACAACATAAACATACTGCTCACTGTTACAAGAAGATGAGAAGTTTAAGATCAAAGCAACAGCAGATTCGGTGTCTTGTGCAGGCTCTGGCTGCCTCTAGGGCGGGGCCTTCCTGCTGTGCCCTCTCCTGGCAGAAAGGGCGGGGGCGCCTAAGGGGGCTCAAGCCAGCCCTGAGCACAGAGCCTTTATGACCTAATCGCTTTCAAAAGGCCCCACCTCTTTGTTTTATTAATTAATTAATTACTTTTTTCGGTACTGGGGATTGAACCCAGGGGCATTCTACATTTGAGTTACACCCCCAGTCCTAGTTGTTATTCTTTCATTTTGAAACAGGGTCTCACTAAGTTGAAGAGGGCCTCACTAAGTAGCTGAGGCTGGCCGCAAACCTGGATCCTCCAGTCTCAGCCTCCCAAATGGTGGGATGTGGTACTGGGGATGGAACCCAGGGGCATTCTACATCTGAGTTACACCCCTAGTCCTAGTTTTTATTCTTTATTTTGAAACCGGGTCTCGCTAATTTGCTGAGCGCCTCACTAGGTAGCGGAGGCTGGCTGGGAACCTGGATCCTCCGGTCTCAGCCTCCCAAATGCTGGGTGCGCCACCATGCCGGGCTCCCAGCCCTAATTTTTATTCTTTATTTTGAAACAGGATCTCACTAAGTTGCGGAGGCCTCACTAAGTAGCCGAGGCTGGCCGGGAATCCGGATCCTCGGTTCTCAGCCTCCCAAATGCTGGGATTACAAGCGTGTGCCACCACACCCGGCTCCCAGCCCTAATTCTTATTCTTTATTTTGAAACAGGGTCTCACTAAGTTGAAGAGGGCCTCACTAAGTAGCTGAGGCTGGCCGCGAACCAGGATCCTCCAATCTGAGGCTCCCAAGTACTGGGATTACAAGCGTGCGCCCCCATGCCCGGCCGCCTCACCTCTTTAGATGACCACAATGGGGATGAGGTTTCGACACGAACTTGAGGAACACATTCAAATCAACCTTACGACCCAGCCCCCTAAAATTCACGTCTGTCTCACATGCAAAATACATTCACTCCATTCTAGCGGCTCTGTAAATGTGAAGGCGTCCCTGCATCGACTAAAAGGGCCCGAGTCTCATCCATCAGACACGGGTGGGACCCAAAGGTGTACATCACCCCTGGGGAGGTCGCCCTCCAGCTGTGAGCCTAGCAACGGTGGGACAGGCCCAGAGTGGACGTTCCCACTCCATTCAGACCAGGCATTGGGGTCCTATGACAACCAGGACACTAAAAAGGAAGCCAGGTTCCTGCTGGTGAACGCCACTGAAAACTTCACCTAGAGGTCGGAATAAATTAAGACCTTGGGCAGCTTCTCCTGCCCTTGGTTTGGCTGATCCTGAGGTTTACTGTAATTGAGTTAGGAGTATACATGACTACTTAGCATCGAAGAACTCAACTATACAAGGGCCTGCACACATTTGCTCAAATTGACAAGGAGAGAAAAAGTTATATGTTTCCAAAAGAAGAGTCTGAGTCATAGCAGCAACAATAAAATACCAAAAAAAAAAAGTTTCTCAGCTGGGTGTGGTGGCGCATACCTGTGATCCCAATACTTGGGAGGCTGAGACAGGAGGATTACAGGTTCAAGGCCAGCCTCAACAACTTGTGAGGCCCTCTACAACTTGGTGAGATCCTGTTTCAAACTAAAAAATAAAATAGTGCTGGGGTGTGGCTTGGAGATACAATGTCCCTGGGTTCCATCAATAGTACCAGGAAAAAAAAAAGTCTCTCAGAGGAGTGTGGCCCAAGCCTCTAATCTCAATACTTGTGAGGCCAAGATAGGAGGATTGTAGGTTCAAGGCCAGCCTCAGCAACATGGCAAGGGCCTCAGCAACTTAGCAAGACCCTGTTTAAAAAATAATAAGCCGGGTGTGGTGGCACACGCTTATAATCCCAGCATTTGGGAGGCTGAGACCGGAGGATTCCAGTTCACAGCCAGCCTCAGCTACCTAGTGAGGCACTCCGCAACTTAGTGAGACCCTGTTTCAAAATAAAGAATAAAAAATAGGGCTGGGGATATAGCTCAGAGGTAGAATGCCCCTGAGTTCAATCCCCAGTACCACAAAACAAAAATAAATAAATAAATAAATAAATAAATAAATAAATAAATAAGCCAGGCATGGTGGTGTACACTTGTAATCCCAGCATTTGGGAGGCTGAGACTGGAGGATCCAGATTCGAGGCCAGCCTCAGCTACCTAGTGAGGCCTTCTGCAATTCAGGGAGACCCTGTTTCAAAATAAAGAATAAAAAATAGGGCTGGGGTTATAGCTCGGAGGTAGAATGCCCCCGAGTTCAATCCCCGGTACCGCAAATAAATAAATAAGTAAATAAATAAAAAATAGGGCTAGGGGTATAGCTCTGAGGAAGAATGACCCTGGGTCAGTCTTTAAGACTAAAAAGTTTCTCAAAAGAGAAAAGTACTTTAAGGGTCAGATTCACAAACGCTGTTTAATTTTGGTGACTGTCTTATCTCATTTTCACCTTCTCTAGTGACTGTGAGGTGGCGAAGGCTTAGCAAATCTTTGGAAATTACCCTGTGCTACCTTGAAATGGGGACGCTTATTTGAGCTGACTTCTCTGTGAGGTTGGAGCTAGATCACATTCTTCACATACTTAGAGAAAATTGAGTTTTATCTTTAGCTGGAATTCTGCAGATGATTAACAGTCCTCCACTGACCAGAGGAAGTGTCATATGTTGAATGTTCTAAAATCTTAAAAAAACTTTCTGAAACCATTAAGAGTATCTTAAAAGGTGTTTTGGTCGAAATAACTGCATTTAACATACTTCACTGTGCTATGCATTGTGGGAAAAATATATCCTTATCACTTTATTGATGAGAAAATGTAAACACCACAGTGAAGAATTATTCTTTAAATGTTTAAGAACTTTTGCTAATAATGTGGGGAGAGGCCATTTAAATTAGATATGGTTTCAGACTAGTTAAATGAAAGTTTATTTTATTTTTGGTACTGAAGGCATTCTACCTTCAAGCTACACCCTCAGCCTATTTTTTTTTTTTTTTTTTTGCAGTACTGGGGATTGAACTCAGGGGCATTCTACCTCCGAGCTATACCCCCGGCTCTATTTTTTATTCTTTATTTTGAAACCGGGTCTCACTAAGTTGTGGAGTGCCTCATTAGGTAGCTGAGGCTGGCCTTGAACCTGCGATCCTCCTGTCTCAGTCTCCCAAGTACTGGAATACAAGCCCAAATATCTTTCAATGAAGAAATTCTCAAATTCATAGTTAAGAGATTTGGCTACAGAGTTAACTGTTGGGTCATATATTCAATTTATATGATTTAAGGGCAAAAAAGGTTATTTTATTTAAAAAAAAAAAAAAAAGGAGGAAGATATAAAACAACAGATTTCTTTCTTTCTTTTTTTTTTTTTTTTTTTGTGGTACTGGGGATTGAACTCAGGGGCATTCTACCTCCAAGCTACACCCCCAGCCCTATTTTTTATTCTTTATTTTGAAACCGAGTCTCACTAAGTTGCGGAGTGCCTCACTAGGTAGCTGAGGCTGGCCGCAAACCTGGATCCTCCAGTCTCAGCCTCCCGAATGCTGGGATTACAAGCGTGCGCCACCACGCCCGGCTAAAACAACAGATTTCAAATCAGTTTTTTTTGTGTGTGTGGTACTGGGGGTTGAACTCAGGGGCATTCTACCTCCGAGCTATACCCCCAGCCCTATTTTTTATTCTTTATTTTGAAACAGGGTCTCATTAAGTTGCGGAGGGCCTCACTAGGTAGCTGAGGCTGGCTGCAAACCCGGATCCTCCAGTCTCAGCCTCCCAAATGCTGAGATTACAAGTGTGTGCCATCGTGCCCAGCTTCAAGTCAATTTAAATGGCTAAAACCAAGAGAAGCCTTATACTGGGAACAAAAACCTTAATTTTACACACCAAGAATCCACAGATTCAAATAAGTGATAATTAAACACTAAAAAGTACAATGTCTTTCTCTCAAGACTTAATAAGTCACATTGATATAAAAACAAAATTTTTTTTACAGTGTCTGAGAGAACTGAAATTAACTGGGATTCCTGATCAAACATCTTCAGTACAATTATCCTTTAAATTAGTCTTGCCCCAAACAAG
Organism: Graphiurus murinus; assembly: GCA_004027655.1. Lineage (NCBI taxonomy): Eukaryota > Metazoa > Chordata > Mammalia > Rodentia > Gliridae > Graphiurus > Graphiurus murinus. The sequence continues at coordinate 23,276 of PVLC010014350.1, forward strand.
TTTCCATTTGAATCCTTGATGTGTTTCTTACCATTTGGGGTCCAACATTCACATTTATTGGTCCTAAGGTTTTTGGTAAAATCTTGGTTGGTGAGTTGGTGCTGGAAACTGGAAATGCAACAAATGAAATATTACCTGAAACAACACAAAAACAGTAGGTCAGTGTTGCAACAGCAAGCCTGCTTTCTCTCTACCGAAGTCCGCGGTGCTAGGCCACTGCAAGAGACTTATCATTACCGTAAGGAGCGTATCATAGGGAGGCGCTGGGGACTGGAGCTGACCAAGCTATGCATGTACAAGTATGCAACGAGGAAGCCCAATACTATATATAATTACACTGCACCAAAAAAGCGTATTGTAAGTAAGAAGCCTTACTGAAACCCATATTAACTGCTTTGTTGTAGTGAATATAATGAAATCTGGTAAGTAACAAATCATATATATATATATATTTGTGTGTGGGTGTGTGTGGTATTGGGGATTGAACCCAGGGGCATTCTACCTCCGAGCTACATCTCCAGCCCTATTTTTTATTCTTTATTTTGAAACAGAGTCTCACCAAGTTGCAGAGGGCCTCACGGAAGTAGCTGAGGCTGGTCAAGAACCTGCAATCCTCCTGTTTCAGCCTCCCAAGTACTAGGATTACACGTGTACGCCCCCACGTCCAGCTATACATATTTTTTTGTATTGAGAATTGAACCCAGGGGCATTCCACAAATACATTCCCAGCCCTATTTTACTTTTGAAACAGGGTCCTCTAAGTTGCTGCGAGCCTCACTAAGTTGCTGAGGCTGACCTGGAACCTGTGACCTCTTGTTTCAGCCTCCCACATACTAGATAACAGATGTGTTCCACCTCATCCAGTTCTTACTTATATTTTATAGGAAATCTATAAAATAAATAGTTTGGGTCAGAAAATTAATGACTGGACTTTTAGTTGGCCTTTTATTTTTTTGTGGTACTGGGGGTTGAACTCAGGAGCATTCTACTTCTGAGCTATACCCCCAGCTCTATTTTTTATTCTTTATTTTGAAACAGAGTCTCACTAAGTTGCGGAGGGCCTCACTAGGTAGCTGAGGCTGGCCGCGAATCCAGATCCTCCGGTCTCAGCCTCCCAAATGCTGGGATTACAAGCGTGCGCCACCATGCCCGGCTATTAGTTGACCTTTTAGAGGAGAAATACTTTGAGAATACACAATGTAAATCATAGCTTGTATTAAATATAGTTGAAAAACATCTTTATCTAATGTCATAGGACAAAAAATGTATGATATGAAAAGTAAAATAGCCAGGCGTGGTGGCGCACGCTTGTAATCTCAGCATTTGGGAGGCTGAGACCGGAGGATCCAGGTTTGAGGCCAGCCTCAGCTACCTAGTGAGGCACTCCGCAACTTAGTGAGACTCAGTTTCAAAACAAAGAATAAAAAAATAGGGCTGGGGGTGTAGCTCAGAGGTAGAATGCCCCTGAGTTCAATCCCCAGTACTGCAAAAAAGAAAAGAAAAGTAAAATAAATACCTGTTCAAGTTTCTTTTCTTTTTTCTCTCTTTTTTTCCTTCTCGTTTGGTGGTGCTGGGGATAGAACTCAGGGGCATTCTACCTCTGAGCTATACCCCCTGCCATATTTTACTCTGAAACCAGGTCTTGCTAGGTAGATGAGAGTCTCACTACTTGCTGAGGCTGTCCTCAAACCTGCAATTCTCCCATCTTACCCTCCCAAGTACTAGATTACAGGTGTGTGCCACCACACCAGGCTTTCTATTTTTTATTTGGAAACAGGGCCTTGCTAAGTTGGTGAGGCTGGCTTCGAAACTGTGATTCTCCTGTCTCAGCCTCTGGAGTACTGGGATTACAGATGTGTGCTACAATGCCCAGCTCTCAAGTTTCTTTATATATGGTTTTTTTTTTTTCTTTTTTTTTTTTTTTGGCAGTACTGGGGATTGAACTCAGGGGCATTCTATCTCCGAGCTACACCCCCAGCCCTACTTTTTATTCTTTATTTTGAAACAGGGTCTCACTAAGTCGCGGAGTGCCTCACTAGGTAGCTTAGGCTGGCCGGATCCCCCAGTCTCAGCCTCCCAAATGCTGGGATTACAAGCGTGCGCCACCTCGCCCGGCAGCTCATATGTTTTCAAGATGTTCAATGGGTAGTTAGATGGACTTTTATAGTATTAAAAGAAATATTCTATTTTGGAACAGGGTCTTCCCAGGCGTGGTGGCACACACTTGTAATCCCAGTACTTGGGAGGCTGAGACCAGAAAATCCTGGTTTGTGGCCAGCCTCAGCTACTTAGTAAGGGTCTCCGCAACTTAGTGAGACCCTGTTTCAAAATAAAGAATAAAAATAGGACTGGGGGTATACATCCTAGCCCTATTTTATTTTTTATTTGGGAACAGGGTATTGCTAAGTTGTTAAGGGCCTCACTAAGTTGCTGAGGCTGGCCTTGAATCTGTGATCCTCCTGTCTCAGCCTCTCAAATACTGGGATTACAAGCGTGTGCCACTACGCCTGGAAAGACCCTGTTCCAAAATAGAAAATAAAAATCAGGCTAGGGGTGTAGCTTGGAGGTAGAATGCCCCTACCTAGGTTCAATACCTGATACCACAAAAAATAAACAAACAGGTTACAAACATCCGGTCACCCTGGTTAAGGGAAGTAAACCACGTCCACACCACGTTCTTAGGTCCCCGGCCCTGGCAGCAGGAGCCAGACCCATCCAGAAGTCAGTTCCTGGTACTCAGTGTACTTATAAAAACAAAAATTTTAGAGTTGCCTGGCTGTTGGTCCTGACAATTCCCTCAATTAACTAAGAGAGATCAATTACCTTGGGGAATGGCTAAGAAACAGCTTAAAAAAAAGCAAAACATATCGTGGCACAGTCACATGAGTTGACTCAAGTTGCATTTCAATTTCTTGAGTAACTGGAATCTTCCTGTTTTCCCCTAAAATTACCTAGACACCAAAGAGTTCTCTCATTCATCATTCTTGAAAAGATTCCAGTTACAGTTAATCGTCTTCAACATGGCCAATTAAAATGAAACAATTCTGTCAAATAGTTGAAGTTTGTGTCCATGATGCCGGTAGAGAGCTTTTCATGGCACTTTTCCTTTTTCTTTTCTTTCTTTCTTTCTTTCTTTTTTTTTTTTTTTTTTGCAGTACTGGGGATTGAACTCAGGGGCATTCTACCTCCAAGCTACAGCCCCAGCCCTATTTTTTATTCTTTATTTTGAAACCGGGTCTCACTAAGTTGTGGAGTGCCTCACTAGGTAGCTGAGGCTGGCTGCGAACCCAGATCCTCCAGTCTCAGCCTCCCGAATGCTGGGATTACAAGCGTGCGCCACCACACCTGGCTTGGCACTGACTTTTCAAGGAGGAAAAAAAACCTTAAGCTGGGCATGGTGGTGCACACCTATAATCTCAGTACTTGGGAGGCTGAGACAGGAGGATGGCAGGTTTGAGGCCAGCCTCAGCAACTTAGCAAGGCTCTGTTTAAAATAAAAAATAAAAATGGCTGGGGTGTAGCTCAGAGGTAGAACTCCCCTGGGTTCAATCGCTAGTACAAAATCCCCCAAACACAACAATAAAACACCCTTGGCATTCGAGGCGGTCTCCCAGCCCCCGGGCGGTCGCGGCCTCTCTTGCCGAGGCACGCAGTCACCCCTGGGTTCAGCCCTCCAACCTCCTGCCAACCTGCCCTCGCTGGATCCATGTCTCCCGACTCTCAGTTCACTCAAGATTCCCATCTTATTTCTCTAGGTTAAACCTCCCTCCGGAACATCAGATTCCCACATGCAGCCATGTTCTCCTACTTCCCTTTTACGGTCAAAAAGGTTATCTCCAACTGAATATATCCCCAACCTAACTTCTGTGCACCCCCAACTTCACCCAGAAACTGCCAGAGAGACTGATCATGTCTTCTGTGTGTGGGGGTGGGTGGGTGGGGGTAACTGGGGATTGAACCCAGGGGCATTCTACCTCTGAGCTACATGCCCAGCCCTATTTTATTTATTTTGAAACAAGGTCTCACTAGGTTGCTGAAGGTCTCACTAAGTTGTTGAGGCTGGCCTTGAACCTGGGATCCTCCTGTCTCAGCCTCCCAAGTACTAGGATTATAAGCGTGCATGACCACACACCTAGCTCAATACATTTATTTATTTATTTACTTATTTATTTTTTGTGTGGTACTGGGGATTGAATATAGGGGTATTCTACCTCTGAGCTACACCTCCAGCCCTATTTTATTTTTATTTTTGAAACAGGGTCTTGCAAAATTGGTAGAGTCTTACTATTGCTGAGGCTATTCTCAAACCTGTGATCCTCCTGTTTAGCCTCCCAAGTACTGGGATTTTACAGGTGTGAGCCACCATGCCTGGCTCAATATATGTTTGTAGATGAATGAATTAATTAATGAGTACAAGCATGTCTGTATGTAAGCACAGGGTACAAAGGCAAGAAACAGAGTCTCCTGTAGAGCTGGGCGTGGTGGCGCACGCTTGTAATCCCAGAATTTGGGAGGCTGAGACCGGAGGATCCGGGTTCAAGACCAGCCTCAGCTACCTAGTGAGCACTCCGCAACTTAGTGAGACCCTGTTTCAAAATAAAGAATAAAAAATAGGGTTGGGGATGTAGCTCGGAGGTAGAATGCCCCTGAGTTCAATCCCCAGTACTACTACAAAAAAAAAGGGTAGTTGTGAACATATATTTGTACCAAGATATTTCTGGAAGGTTGTACATGAGCTGGCACCCTGTCTCTCAGTAGAAAAGGAAAGGACCAGTGGTAGTTTGGGAGAGGCTGAGCTCCTTTTTTCTTTATATACATGATTGACTACTCTATCTGACAAAAGCATGTTGCTTTTGTCACTTAATAATACCATATATTAGCTGGGCGTGGTGGTGCATACTTGCAATTCCAGCATTTGGGAGGCTGAGACCAGAGGATCCGGGTTCACGGCCAGCCTCAGCTACCTAGTGAGGCACTCTACAACTTAGTGAGACCCTGTTTCCAAATAAAGAATAAAACATAGGGCTTGGGGTGTAGCTCAAAGGTAGAATGCCCCTGAGTTCAATCCCCAGTACCGCAAAAAAAAAAAAAAAAAAAAAAAAAGCCATATATTTCTCTTTGATGTCTTTATCTATAAATGAAGAAGTATTTCCTCATTATTTAGTTGGCTCAATAGAAACTTTTTTTTGGTACACTCTGAGCTACACTCCCAGCCCTATTTTTATTCTTTATTTTGAAACAGGGTCTCATTCAGTTGCAGAGGGCTTCACTAAGTAGCTGACACAGGGGCATTCTACCTATGAGCAGCACCTCCAGCCCTATTTTTTTACTCTTTATTATGAAAGTTACAGAGGGCCTCACTAAGTTGCTGTGGTTGGCTTCAAACCTGCAATCTTCCTGTCTCAGCCTCCCGAGTACTACGATTACAAGCGTGCACGACCATGCCTGGCTCCTTTTATATTTTTTATGAGTCTCACTAAGTTGCTGAGGTTGGTCTTGAAGCTGCGATCCAGCAGTCTCAGTGTCTCAAGTACAACGATTAGCATTCCGTTTGATGACTCGGTCGTTTACTTATTGAGCCTCTTAGCAGTTAAAAGCTTCTAGTAATACAGACAATGCTGGAATGACTATATATATATGTCTTTACACATATTAGTTGTTCCAAATGGTCAAACCAATTTCCCCTCTTTCAAAATACAGGACATTGATTAGTGTGTTAACAAACTTTATTAGGGCTGGGCATGGTGGTGCAGGCCTGGAAGTCCAGGACGTGGGGGGCTGAGAGAGGAGGATCACGGGCTCAAGACCCAGCCTCAGCAAGTTAGTGAGACTCTCAGCAACTTGGCAAGACCCTGTTTCAAAATTAAAACTCCAGCTAGACCACTCCTGGGTATCCTTCCAAAGGGACTTAGATCAGAGAACTATAGTAATATATACATATCCATGTTCATAGCAGCACACTTCACAATAGGCAAATTATGGAACTAGCCTAGGTGTCTATCAATAGATGAATGGATTACAAAATTATGGGATATCCATACAATGGAATTCTACTCAGCTATAAAGAACAAAATTATGTTACTTGCAGAAAAATTGTGTTAAGTCATATTAGCCAGTCACAGAAAGCGAAGGGTCATAAGTTTTCTCTCATACACAGAAGCTAGAGAGTAATTGGGATATCAAATAATGGAGGAGAAACCTCAGTGGAGCCAGGGAGGTAGTCTAGGAGAGAGAGAGGGCAGAGGGAGGATCAGTGAAGGAATCACTTCCACTGACCTTGTGTACACATGTGAGAATATCAATGTCCAGCTCAATATTCTGTATGGGAAGGAAGGAGATGGGGAGGGGGCCGGGGGAAAGGCCGCCAAGTGCTGGGCATGTATGCCTCTATCACTAAGATTCACAGTATGATGTGACTATAAAGTACCAATAAAAGCATATTACAAATAAATACTCTATGTTCATAGCTGCACAATTCACAATTGCCAAACTATGGAACCAGCCAAGATGTCCATCGACAGATGAATGGATTACAAAACTATGGGATATGTACACAATGGAATTTTACTCAGCCATAAAGAACAAAATCATGTCATTTGCAGGGAAATGGATGGAACTGGAAAACTATGTTAAGTGAGATTAGTCAGTCACAAAAAGTAAAAAATCATATGTTCTCCCTAATATGCGGATGCTAGGGAGAAGATGGGGCATAAGAGGGACTCCAGGTGAAAAAGGAGAAACCTTAGGTGAGCAAGGAATTTGACTTAACTGAAGGTGATGCGGGGGGGGGGGGGAGCACCCTAATGCACATGATGTACTTTCAAAAACATATCAAAGGCAATCACTAAACTGAACCTGAGAAGGAGGAAGGGTGAGGAGTGGGGTGGGAATTGGGGAAGGGTTAAATGAGAAATGTGTGCATGTATGCCTCTACCAGCTTGTACCTAACAAAGACATATGATTACAATGCACCAATTAAAAAAATAAAAATGCAAAGGGCTGGGGGTTTAGCTCAGAGGTAGATGAATCCTGGCTTCAATTGCCAGCAACTAATCCCCTCCCCCCACAAATTGTATTTGGGATCATTTTTATGTTAAAAAATAGTAAGAGTATGTCATTTTGACTTTATTGTTATGAGTGAGGCTGCACACATATTTTCTTTTAAAGTCATATAATTAAGCCGGGTGCAGTAGTGCAGGCTTGTAATTCCAGTACTTGGGAGGCTGAGACAGGAGGATTGCAGGTTTGAGGACAGCCTCAGTAAGTAATGAGAGTCTCAACCTAGTGAGACCTGTTTCAAAATAAAAATAAAATCGGGCTGGGGGTGTGGCTCAGAGGTATAATGCCCCTGAGTTTAATCTCCAGTACCAAAACAAAAAAAGTCCATCTGAGTTGGGCGTGGTGGTGCACGCTTGTAATCCCAGTACTTGGGAGGCTAAGACCGGAGGATCTGGGTTTGTGGTCAGCCTCAGCTACTTAGTGAGGCCCTCCACAACTTAGTGAGACCCTGTTTCAAATAAAGAATAAAAAATAGGGCTGGGGGTGTAGCTTGGAGGTAGAATGGCCCTGGGTTCAATCCCCAGTACCACAAAAAAAAAAAAAAAAAATCATCTAATTATCCTTTCTAGGAATCATGCCTACCTCTCCACTATGGCTGGTACTTTACAGACGGAGGAAGTCTATTCAGTTATAGCTGCTACAAGTATTTTTCTGAACTTGACAGTTTTTGCTTTAATATATAATTTTTGCATATTTTTAGGAGGTAGTCCATTTTGTAGATTTCTTCTTTTATGACATTTGTGTCAAACTCTAAGAGGCCTGTATGTTTATCTATGGAATTGAAGGGCAGATACCTGCCAGGTTTATTTATTCTCTTTTGCTCCCAGTCTGGAAGTGCCCAGGACCCAGGGAGGAAGGGCCCGGCACATTCCTGCATGCCAGAGGCAGGAGGCAAAGACCTCGATGTTTCTGCGGCTGTTGGAAGAAGACACACTCTTCGGAAGCCCGACTGGGCCGCTGTGACGGTTTGGGCTGGAGTGGCCTCCAGAGGCGCTCGCAGGGCAGCCTGGGCACCCGGTACAGCGGAGTCAGAGGTGGGCTGCGGAGAAGTGGTGCGCCCGCCCGGGGCTGTACCTCCTCAGTGCAGCAGCCCATCATGGATCTGAATGGACTGCTGGAGGTGGTGGGATCTAGCTGGAGGGGAAGTCGCCGGGGCATGCCTTGGGCAGCAGCTCCTGGCCCCAGCCCTCTCCTCTCTGCCTCCTCCTCGCTCCCGCCTTGGCTTTCTGGCTGCGCAGCTCTACCCTGTCTTGACACTCCGCCTTCCCACACACCCAGGAACAATGGAGCCAAGTGGCATGGACGACACCTCTGGGGGCCTGAGCCACAATCTTTCCTTCTTAAAATTGATATTCTCAGGAATTTTGTTGTAGTGTCAGAAAGCTGAGTAACACAAGCACCTAACCAGAACCTTCCCCAAACCAAAGAAAAGATCCTTGAAATGCCATACTAAGAAGTAGGACTCCAAAAGGGATATATTTATGTCAGTCTTTTTTTTTTTTTCGGTACTGGGGATTGAACACAGGGGCATTCTACCTCCGAGCTACACCCCCAGTCCTATTTTTTATTCTTTATTTTGAAACCGGGTCTCACTAAGTTGTGGAGTGCCTCACTAGGTAGCTGAGGCTGGCTGCGAACCCGCATCCTCCGGTCTCAGCCTCCCAAATGCTGGGATTACAAGCGTGCGCCACCATGCCTGGCTCATTTATGTCAGTCTTTCTGACATACTTTTTCTAGATCAAATCTGTGCTCTTGGCTTTGATAAACGCTTTCACCTGGAGAACACCTTCTGAAAGTATTAGCTAGCACTCTCTTTCTCTGGCAGCTAGAGCCATAAGGGAGGATCGCAGGTTCCAAACCAGCCTCAGCTACTTAGTGAGGCCCTCTGCAATTTAGTGAGACCCTGTTTCAAAATAAAGAATAAAAAATAGGGCTGGGGGTATAACTCAGAGATATATTGCCCCTGGGCGTTCAATCCTCAGTACTGAAAAAAAAAAAAAAATTGTTTCAAAACAGGGTCTTGCTATGTTGCTGAGGCTGGCCTCGAACCTGCAATCCTCCTGTCTCAGCCTCCTAAGTACTAGGATTACAGTCGTGTGCCATCATGCCCAGCTATAATTTCATTTTATTAAAAAAAAGAGCTGACTGATCCTTCTTCAATCTCTTTTACTTAGTTTTTATAATCTCTTTATGTCTCTCTTTTTTTGGACAGTGCTGGGAATTGAACCCAGGGTCTCATGCACGCTAGGCAAGCTGTCTATCACTGAGATACGTTGCTGGTCAGATGTTCTACTTTCTTAATGTTTAGCCTGTTTTCAACATCTACTTTCAGCTCTGTCACCGCCGCCAGTACACCCAGCAGATGGCAAGGAGACATTGTTTACAGGCCAAGCGAGAGACCCAGCAGAAAGCAGCCCATTTTATCTCTCACCAACAGCCGCTGACAGCGCCAAGTGGCTGGAGTAGATCAAGACAGCTGGCGCTGCCGCAGGATCAGCATTCATGAGCGTTAAACACCCGGGAGAGCGGAGTTGAAGTGTCTCACAGGAAGGCACTCACGAGTCCTCCGAGAGGGGGACCAGACAGTGCTAACAAATACATCGCCTTAAATTTACAGTCAGGTGAGATATGTTTCTAGTATTTATAAAAGGTGACAATAACTGCAGACAGATCTTGAATTAAAAAATCAGATTCTTAAAATAAATTTAAAACTTTAGCATGCAAACGCAGACAATGATTATTCATCAATTAGTTTCAAGGCAGTTCTTATCCTTTGAAAATAAAAAAGAGGACCACCAGGTTCCACAAAACCATACTAAGCCAAAATGGTGCTTGTCTATAATCCAGCAACTCTGGAGGTTGAAGCAGGAGGATCACAGGTTCAAGGCCAGCCTAAGCAACTTAGCAAGACCTGGTCTCAAAATAAAAAAATAAGCCGGGCATGGTGGTGCATGCTTGTAATCCCAGCATTCGGGAGGCTGAGACCAGAGGATCTGGGTTCGAGGCCAGCCTCAGCTACCTAGTAAGGCATTCTGCAACTTAGTGAGACCTGGTTTCAAAATAAAGAATAAAAAATAGGGCTGGGGGTATAGCTCGGAGGTAGAATGCCCCTGAGTTCAATCTCTAGTACCACAAAAATAAATAAATAAATAAATAATAAAAAGGAGCCGGGTGTGGTGGTGCATGCCTATAATCCCAGTACTTGGGAGACTGAGGCAGGAGGATCACAAGTTCAAGGCTAGCCCCAGCAACTTAGCAAGATTCACAGCAACTTAGTGAGACCCTGTTTTACAATAAGAAATTTTATTCTTTTTTTTTTGCGGTACTGGGGATTGAACTCAGGGGCATTCTACCTCCGAGCTATACCCCCAGCCCTATTTTTTTATTCTTTATTTTGAAACCGAGTCTCACTAAGTTGCAGAGTGCCTCACTAGGTAGCTGAGGCTGGCCGCGAACCCGGATCCTCCAGTCTCAGCCTCCCAAATGCTGGGATTACAGGTGTGCGCCACTACACCCAGCTCACAATAAGAAATTTTAAAAGGGGTGGGAGTGTAACTTGCAGGTAGAATGTCCCTGGATTCAATCCTTAATACCCAAATAAATAAATAAATGATAAAAGAACTGGGGATGTAGCTCAGTGGTAGAACACCAGTGGGTTCAATCCCTAGAACCACAAAAAATAAAACTATAATAATCATAATACCATCCTAAGTATAAGTAGCTCACTTGAAGTAAGTTAATTATTAATGACAATAATAATTAATGCAGTAAGTTATTAATGTTATTTCAGCAAGATAATCCATGTAAGGGCTATTATCAAAACTACCTACATTTAAAAAAGATTATGAAAAGCAAGAAACTTAAAGTTAGACATCAATGCCAATGAAACCTTTTTACACTAGAACCTTATCCATTAAAAGATATTGGCAAGTTTTTAGCTTTGTGATACTAGGGACTGAAGCCAGAGGCATTCTAGCTCTGAGCTCTATTCCCAGCCTCTCTTTTAATTTTTTAAATTTTTGAAACGGGGTGCTGAGGCTGTCTTTGAACCTGCGATCCTCTGGTCTCAGCCTCCCAAGCACTGGGATTACAAGCCTGTGCCACCACGCCCAGCACTGAGGAAGTATCCAGTTGGTGCTCTCCTCATTTTTGCCGATATTCACCACAGGTAAGCAAAGTGCGAAAGCCAAAGTTCCCTGGTGACTGACGTCTCCAGCGTGAGAATTCACTTGAAAGTTCTCCCCTGGAAACCTCTGAGAAAGAGACGATGTTATAACACAAGAGGTTCCCGAACCCATTGATAAAAGGGAACTCAACAGATGCTGAAAGCACAGTGCTCACACTGTTGAACCTACTCCCAAACAAGGTAAAAGGTTTTCTTTTTAGAAAACTATAGGCATCAAGCACATCTTCCTTCTCCCAACTCCGGAGATGAGAAATTTCCAGGTAGCCATTAATTATTTCTAATTGTACGCTCAGAATAAGGCAGAGAGAATGTCTGCACAGCACTGTGACCTGGAGAAGCCTCTAAAGACCTCACTTAGTCTTGGGCAAAGAGTTAATACATAAGGCAAGACCACAGGTCCCACGCTCCCCAAGTCTTCTTCCATGATATATTTTATTTTTTTGTGGCACTGGGGATTGAACCTAGGGGCATTCTACCTCTGAGCTTTTTTATTTGGAAACAGGGTCTTATTAAATTGCTGAGAGCCTCATCAAGTTGTTGAGACTGCAAACCTCCTGTCTCAGCCTCTCAAGTACTGGGATTCTGACAGTGTACCACCATGCCCGGCTTCATTATAGAAATTAAGGATTAGCCAGGCGTGGTGGTACATGCCTGTAATCCCAGTGCTTGGGAGGCTGAGATAGGAGGTTTGCAGTCTCAACAACTTGATGAGGCTCTCAGCAATTTAAGGAGACCCTGTTTCCAAATAAAAAATAAAATAGGGCTGGGGGTATAGCCCGGAAGTAGAAGGCCCCTTGGCTCCACCCCCTGAGCCACACACAAGAAAGAATAAATGAAAGATTATTTATGAATTACCTCCAGATGGGAGCTGAATTAAGAAAGCTATTCTTCTTTAGACACTGCCTACCAATTTCCAGGTAAGAAATTCACTTAGTTTCTCATATAGAAAGTATAAATTTATTTATTTGTTTATTTATTTATTTATTGCGGTACTGGGGATTGAACTCAGGGGCATTCTACCTCCGAGCTATACCCCTAGCCCTATTTTTTATTCTTTATTTTGAAACAGGGTCTCACTAAGTTGCGGAGTGCCTCACTAGGTAGCTGAGGCTGGCCTCGAACCCGAATCCTCCGGTCTCAGCCTCCTGAATGCTGGGATTACAAGCGTGCACCACCACGCCCGGCTGAAAGTATAAATTTATATAGTATAATAATAGAAATTGGCTTATTACACTATAGCAAAATTGTTTAAAAAATGTAATTGATTCATCTACACTATAATAAAAATGAACGTGTGTTTCTCTACCATAATTTGAACACACACTCAATGACCCATGATAATTTACATCTACGGAGACAGTAGAAATTCATTGTAAAATAACTGGTTTGCTCTGCATGGCTGGATGTGGGACTTCTCTGGTTTGAAGGGTTAACAGTTGCAGCTATTCCTGTGTTGCTGTCGCTGATGCCGTCTTCATTGTTGAGAACTCACTGTCCTGCCTAGTGTATAATAATAAGTGGCATGCATTTCTAATAACTACCACCTATGAAGCTACCCTACTTACACATTCCACTTGACATCAACGACTTTCTTTTAAGGCTGTCTATTCCATCAAAATTTATATTCTAAGGTCAAAATTATAAAAGCTTACTTAAGCAAACCTACCATTTGGAATCCATTTTAAGTTTCATGTGAAGTATTTTACTTATCTTAGAAAGGAACAAAATTCAATTCTTACATGTTGCTATTCCTTAAAAAAGCAAAATGGGGATATAACTCAGTGGTACAGCATTTGTCTAGAATGTGGAAGGTCCCAGGTACCATCCCCCAGTACTGCAAAAAGCAAACAAAAAAAGCAAAATGTATGCAGATCAATTTTAGAATCTTAAAAGAGTGATCTGATAAGCTTCAAAATCTCTAAGTTGAAAAAAAAAAATCTCTAAATTGTCCTCATTATTTGAAGAAAAGGATGCCTGTAGATCCTAAGAGAAATTTTTAAGAATTTCCTTGAATTTTCATATTTTTTCCAGTCTTCTTGGACCAGTTAAATATTTAGAGAACTATAATATTGGATACACACATCCAATTTTGAAATTATAACTTAAAGAATTTGGGGGCTTTTCTATATACTACTAATTTTACAGTGTAAGATACAGCAAATATTTAATAAACGCCTAACAGGGACAAGGTCTGGTGTTCAACACTGGTTTTTCAAGAGTTAACTGTAAGAAATGTATAAAGTTATAATGTGTACAAATGCAAATTATACAAGAGCACAGACCTCTTTGTGTTACTTGTTAAAGAGAAGGGTTTTACTTTATTCATCATGAATTCCACAGAAAAACTTTTATTTTTTATTTTGGCTGCTTTCAGTTCACGCATATTGCTTCCAACCTCTTCTTTCCTGCTTTTTCCAGCAAATAAACATCCCCTCCCACTGGCAACCACCTGAGCTCAGTACGTGTCTTTTTAGGAGCAAACTCTAACATACTTCAATTACATCCCAAATACTTCTCCCACATTTCTTATTTGAAGGTCTTTGGCATAAGTCTCTTACTTCCCACAGACAAAGAAACCCTCTATTACCACATGCAACTGATGTTTCCTATTTCAACTTCATTTTAAGCCTTCGTACCTATTGTGCAATTACACACTTTTGCAACCTAACTATTCCCTATGTACCCCATATGACTTAGGTTTTAAATAAATAAATTTATATGCATACATATATATGTAAAATGATTTACTGATGCATTTTTCTAGAACTTGAACGCACCAAAATTAACTTCCTCGCATTTTCATTATACACAATGTCTGGAGATTAAAGAAAAGCCTCTTTAAAAAAATAATATTTTGCTGCTGTAATACTGATTCTGAAATCCCGAATATAAAAGAATGCATTTTAAATAACTTATAAGTGGCTAAGCTTTATTCATTCGCTGATTAAATCAGATTTATGACCCCCCCCCCCCCATTTCAGCTACTGCTAGTTTTGAATGAAACAACCTCAATTGTAACAGAAGAAACATCTGTTGCTTTCTCCTTCCTCAGGGCTTTCCTAACTGAAAGAAAGGCGGCCTGACCTCTCCCATTCCCTTCCCACACACACTAAGTTCCTTACAAGGCTTTTTCACTTAAATGTAGTCTTTCAAATATGACTGTAGCTATTCAGAATGTTAGCAGTTTATCCAGAAACGTTGGCTTCCTTATTAAAGTTCAAAGAGCAACTAAATTCCATATACATGCAAAAGCATGTGCCTGAGAGGAGAGAAACTGCAAGTAGAAATGCAGACTTCAAGGGTGTCCTCGAAGTGATCAACTCCACCGGGCTGTCACACATTCATTCCTGCCTCACCAAGAATTGTTTAGGGAGAAGCTTTTCTTCGCAGTATCCAGATTCATACCGCAGCCTGCATGCTATATTTTCTTTGCCAATGGAAGGCTAACATAATGGCAGTCGCCACCCCAAGAGGCAGCCACCAAATGGTGCCACCCACTGTCACACTGTGCCTCATAATAAACCATAAAGCGCTGGAATGCACCGACCCCTTTCTAAGCAAACGATGCCCGCGCTTCATTAGAATACAGCTGACATTTTCAAAGCACAAATACTTTTAAGAAAAATGTACCAGGAGGGGGTGGGGAGGGAACCGATCAGCTACAAAAGCTGAAATATTTTTCAACTGTCAAGTTGATTTCTAAAGAACCTGAGGGAGCGTATTTGGCTGTTGACAATTTAAAAGTTTTCAGAAACGGGAAAAATGTTTAAGAAGGGCAAAGCTGATCTTATTAACTCCTGGGGGGAAAAAATGAAAGTAAAAACTATCACTTGAATTGCTTTCACAAGTAATAACCATGAAGTACCTCCAAAATGATTAATACCTTCAACTGTCTCTTTAGCTCCAGAAGGAAGAAAACCGAGCGCCAGA
The DNA here is from genome assembly GCA_004027655.1 of Graphiurus murinus. NCBI lineage: Eukaryota > Metazoa > Chordata > Mammalia > Rodentia > Gliridae > Graphiurus > Graphiurus murinus. The sequence continues at coordinate 38,451 of PVLC010014350.1, forward strand.
ATTATTTCCACATTTTAATTAATTTATACGAGTAACTGAGGATAAACCAGGCTAACTACCCCTCCCCCCGCCCCCCCAACCGGTGCCCTGTAGTTTTTCTGTCTGCAACCAGCAAGGACTTCTTGAAATCCGCATGCTTCTGGCTGTTTTTCAGTTTGATATTGCTGATGCTTAAAGAATATAAAATAAACACTATAAAAACTCACCCAGCAGTAAGAAACAAACTGCTCTCTCTTACCTGGTCTAAGGAAGCACGCCTCTCACTGCAGTACCAACAACACTCCCCAGTCTTTGTTACCATTCAGTGGAAACTTGAGACTGTCAGACAGAAGCAATCGAGCTCCGAAAAGCTCCATTTCAACCACCTCTCAGTAAAACTAAAAAGATGCTCAAGAAAATTGGCTAACTGGCTTTCAAAACATACTCAAATCCTATCTAATGTAACACAAACACTGCCAGAGAAACTGAAAGTATAGGCCTTCAGAGTTGAAGGGGCTTTTCTATGTAAAACCTTGCTTTCTTGTCAAATTAAAGGGCATTTTTTGTTAATTAAAAAATGCTCAAAGCTAATGTGGGGAAATGATAAAATGTCCAACTCCAAGCTGAAATTTTTCTAAATGCCACTTGAATTTAATTAGCTTAAAAAGACGATTAACTTACTCATGAAACCTGCACAATTTGAATGATACATGTCAGGGTGTTTGCTGGTTCCAGAGCAGACACCGAGGAATGTGCTCACTTCATCTTGAGAGGAGAGGAGAGGAGAGGAGAGCTAGCCGGCGGCGGCGAGCTTGAGGCAGAAGAGGAGGAACGCCTGAGAAAACCGGCGGGGGCTTTTGAACCTGTAATAGCCGCTCAGCTCTTGTGAGAGGGGGAAAAAAAGTGCTGGTCCTGCCCCCTGAGATAGGAGGCCCAGCTTCAACCCAAAGTGACTGGCAGGCCCATTTCTGATATCAACAAAGAACAGCTTAGCTGTGCTCTATTTTTTTTTTTTTTCACTTTCCCACAGTTAGAAGTTTAAAAAATTTTCAGGTTAGTCTTTATATATAGGGTTAAATACCGTTCTTCCTTTCCTCAAGAGGGTACCTAATTATGTTGTCCTCGTTTTTTTTTTTTTTTTTTTTTTTTTTTTG